>CAJHQP010001560.1:0-110935 GCA_905132765.1 Moricandia arvensis
TGAATTTTTTATTGTTTAATCTATGTACAAAAAGTAAACATCAGTTAAAATGAATTAGTGGGAGTAAAATCAGATAATTAATTAATTAATTAATTAATCAAAATTGTGGGGACCGATTAAACATGTGGCTCTCTCTGTCCTCCATTCCACTTGTTGCTGTTCTTGTGTTAACATGACCCAAAACACACATTATTAATAATTAAACAAAATTTATTTTTGGAAATCAAGTGGTAGTTGACAAAAAAAACTTATTTTATTTTTCTGGTATGTGCATTTTAACCTCCATTATTCTAACCAATAATATTATCTAGATTTTTCTTTAATTATTTGTCTGTAAAGATTCACGTTCTCTTACATACAATGTGCACAAAAGAATAATAGCCTTTGTAGTGAATCTCATCCGGAATGATAAGGGAAATGTGTAAACATGTAAAATATGATTTCTACGTTGTTGTAAAAAACATTACTAAATTGCTAGCGAAATCAGATGTAAGGGAATTACACCTAGACATAAACACTCTGTAACGCATCGTCTCCAAGATCTATTCTGGTCTTATTTTATTTCATTATTGGTTCTATTATTGTATTAATAGAGCCTGTTGAAGCATACTCACATGTTTAGATTATGGTAGCACCGTTTTGTGCACGGGCCATTGTCGATCGGTTTTTCCTTCTACTTTAGCTAACTCTGGTTGATTGCATTGGTTTTCACTGTTATCGATTCGTCATTCTTAATAATTTGTGTGAAAACTTATCTTAAATACTAGGTTTCTAATACTAACTGTATTCATATTATAGTTTTTAGTTTACACACTTATAGAATTATAGAGTAAGTATATTATGATTTTAAAATTTAGAGTTGAAGAGATCAAGATAAAATTTTGAATATAAAATTTAAGAGTTTAATATAATTTTTCAATAAATAGATATTATAAAAATAGTGTTTTTAATAAACACACTAAAAATGAATAATAATATTAATAATATACGTTAACATAAAGATCTGCTATTGTTTGATCATTTATTATTTTGTTTGTTACTATGCTCCCTATTAATAAATTACTTGTTTCAGTTTAGGTATGTTAAAAAGGGTTTATATTTTTTTGAAACTAGGTTTATAGTTAGTTTTTTATTCAATGGTTTCTATTCAGTTTTTACTTGATTTTATTATAAATCTCGGCACATAGCATATTGATAATTTATTTTTCACTTTTTCTCCGAGAAAGTGCACTTATTGACACTATATCGCATCACACCACATATATATGCCATGAATTATGTCTATATATGTATACTATTTGCGACAATAGTTAGTGATTTAGTATACATATTCTAGAAGCAATATTTGGCTTTAGGAATTCAATTTTTTTTTGACAAGTGATAGCTGGGAGAAATAAAGATAATAATACTCATATTATAATGTTGCACAACAAACATATAAATATCTATTAATGTAAAACAACGACTTATATTAGGTTACTATGGACATCAATGTCGTTTTCGATGATTGATTGTAATACGTGTGTACTGTCATTCTCATCAGCTCAGTAGCCAACATGCTGCCTGTATAATAAGCAAACTGTACGGGTGCGCATAATAGTAATTATTTATTATTCTTGTTATTGATTTATTGCTGATAAGGACATATGGAGGAGATGCAAACATAAAATACTACACATGGCATTTGCGTTTCTCTCATCTAAGAACTGGGACAATCTACTGACGAGAATCTAGAAATCTAACTATCTTGTTTATATTGAGTGGAAATAAAATATAACTATCAGGAGATGTAGTTAATTACAAACAGAAAATATTAATATTAGAAATATAAATGAGTATAAACACTGTCATACACTTTGAGAAATTGTTTAGGTTGCAACGCGGTTACCGTATGCTGTACTATCAGCTATTAGATATACGATCGGTATACACACAGCTATTCATATTATCTTATATTATTTAATATTGACTGATAATTTTATCACGTACATCTCCATAGTAATGCAACGATCGATAGCGCATGTGTTCTCTAAATACAGTAGAATGCAACTGAATAGTAAGAATACTATACATTTATAGTATTATGATGTTGTTGATATCATATTCAGTTAGTATAAGAACAATAGTTATATTGACTATCTCAAAATGTTTAGTGATTCGATAATTTCACTCACAAGTGCATAACTATTTCTCATAGGATCACAATATATGTAAAATGATTTTTTGTTTGAAATTGCAATATATGGCTAGAATGATGATATCAGTTCTATTTCTAAGAAGAGAATGTTAAAACTTAAAAGAAGGGAACCGGAAGGTGTGAAAAGAGGAAGGAAAGAAATTTAATTTTAGACATACACCAGAGTAGTCTAAATATACATCACTTTTAAGGACAAATTAGTTTTAGTGGTAAAGGGAGTTGCAACTGCAACTACTGTCATTCAGATTCGATTTGTATGGAAAGGATGTTTTACGCCATAATCATATCAATGCTACTGATCTCGGGTTTGAGAAATTATTTGAACCGAAGACCAAACACCTTTTGATATACAAAAAAAATATACATATTCTTGTAAAAGAATGTTTGTCTCCTTTGTTATTTACTAATCATGATATATTGGTTAATTAGACATAGCTTCGATGTTTCCAAAAAACACACATGAATTTGCAATGACAAAGGTATCAAAATACATACTCTCATAACCTATTCTTATATTTAAAACTTTCAAAAGTATAGAAATCGTGATAGTATTAACTCAGTTTATCGTTGTAATTCACCAATAACACACTATTACACTAAACATAATCACTATATCATCAAAATTAAAATATCATATGAATAATAAAGCCAAAAAACATGGTTGTAATTTGTTGGATCATCAAGTTTCAGGAGCTTTATTTCGATGTTTTTGAACATAATATCAAATCCATTGGTATTGGCAACATATAATTTGAAATATTGTATACGTCTGGTATGGACATAGCCAGTAAACAAGTGGTATTTACATCAATTGTGTGGAGTTTGTTGTCGTTTGCATGATTCTTTCTTTCACGTTTTAGTCTCACAAATTAATCTTTGTCACTTTAAGACTAACGCGATCGAAACGCATAGGTTAAGGTTCGACAGAATTTTACGCTTCATAATTAGCATATGGATATGCATATAATAATACAATCTTTACACTGTAATGTTGCAATATTTTAGTTTAGTATATATACATACTCAATTTAGTATAATTTAAGTTGTATATATCAGAGTGTTCATTAAGCATACGGTGTATTAGGAATTATAATAATACTGCCGCATTTAAGTACGTGTGTATATGAAATACGATATCGATAATCCGTTTGACTCTTTTCTTTTGATTTCACTTACGTGGGCTTGGATATTTACTATTTACACTTTACATATAGAAAGGTTACGTACACATAAGTATATATTATTCCAGGATATTTGTCTAAACAAAGATAATCTGTTTCTCTAAGACTATCTACATAGTAAATTATATTCAACACCATACTTCATGTTTTAAATATTTTCGCATCAGTCTTTTTTCTTGCATCTATTAACTCGACATATATTCAAATTTCACATACAACAGTTTTTACTCTGTAATATATATTTTTATGTGTCAACGTTAAATAAAACAGTTTTCATTTATAAATTTTAAAATGATAATTTATAATATATAATCTCACAAAATAATAAAAATATTAAAAAAATTATTTGAAATAGATTAGCTGAAATTTTTTAAGACTAATAGAAAATAATACGTATGTGTCACATGTCATTTTTTGTTGATTTAACCTTGATGAATCTTTTCAGTATGAATTAATTCACATCTTTATATTATTATTCAAATTACAGTTACACCACATTCGGTAATTTAATTATTTCTCAACTCTATTCTAAATGGTGTAAACGGGATCTCAAATGATAATTACGAGTATTGGTTGAAGCACGTAAAAGAAAAAATTTGTGTACATACATTTTAGTGAACACGATATGATTAATCTAAACACGTGTTGCAATGAATGTACATAAATTTTGGTAAAAACGATATGATTTAGTCTAAAACACGTGTTGCATGATTGCAGTGGTGAATTTGACTAATTTCATTTTACTAGTATATGTTACTAGTAAAAGTGTAATCATAATTGAATAGCTTTTCTAAAAGAAATTAATTACTTTTTTCTACGATTGTATATTTTTTTCGTTTATTTGCGACTTCAAAGCGCATACTTACGACGTGAGCCCGAAGTAAGACTGTGGTCACTCCATAAACCATCCAAAGGTAACATGTTGCACCTTTGGGTTTTAACGTCTAAAGAGGTACTATTGGTGTTGTTGTTGTTGATCCTATAATATTTATTATTTTTAACTCATACTAATATAATTATAAATATCATTAAGGTGTAGGGTTTATAAACTACCTTTCATTAAATTTGTAAAAACACAATAAGATATGAATAATTAACACCACGTGTTGAATGATGATTCTCCTGTCGGTGGAGAGTCCAGAAATGAGTAAAATCATTCTCCTAAATACTCCTAAGTACGTTTTAAATTATTATTCACTCGAACAAACGATACTTCAAATACATATTTACCATATTTAATAAAAAAATATACAGTTTGGCACATGAATATTGAAATATTACCTTAAGTAAATTATTGCAATAACCGATTATTGAAATTCTAATAGTCTACGAATAATGTAAAAGAACACATCAATATGGTTAGACCATGATTAAAGGGGATCCTTAAGTGAATTTTAAGGCGTGGAGTCCGTGAACAGTGTAAGAGTCGTTATAAAAACTATAAACTAAAACACATTAACGCATGAAACCCCAAAATGGTTTTTAATATAAAAAAAAGAGGCAAAACCAAATCACGGGCGCGCGCGTATCGTGGGTGCCCGCAAAACAGTACAAAAAACCCACCAACATCGATCACTATCTAGATACTTTTGTTAGCGCGATTTTTAGTTTACTACGTGGGGCTAGGGGAGTTAAGAAACTCTTTAAATACTGTGTTATCCTGCTCTAAGAACCGGTTTTTAAGAGTTTCTTACACATTCATGGACACCCAATTGACACGTGTGTCGGCTCGCGATTGGTTCACTTTAAAAAAACAACTAAGTGCGTTTTCTTAAGGTTAGTCATGGTCTCGGAGCATCCACAATGCAGAGTCCTTAAGATGAATCGTTAGAGAAAAAACAATTAAATAATCAATAGATCCCATCAAAGTTAATGATTCGATCCTTAAAATTCTTAAATAAGAACTGATCGTTAGGAAACCCTTACACTGTTTGCGGGCCCCCGCAACATGTAGAAACCCGCAATTAGTTGATATATATATATATATATTTTAATAATATGAAAATAAAAAAATAAAAAAAATGAATAGTTAAGGATGGGTAACACTAGTCTTACATGCACTATACTTTTCTTTTGTCACAAAGTTACGTGCATAATACGATTTTTATACTATTCGTGGTGGCAATAAAATTTGAAAAGTCATATTCTATACAATTAAGCCCAAATTATCAAAAAAAAAAGAAATAGACGAAATTACCAAAAAAAAGAAAGAAAAAGAGGAAATAATAGAACAAAATCAGACCAGCTGTGAAATTGCTTCGTTGTACTTTTAGACAACCGACAAAAAAAAAATCTTTAACTGGTCCGAAAAGGAAACTCCAACTCCTCTCTCAGATTTGCCGGGCAGCGTTTGAAAATTTTCCGGGCAGCGGTCACCTAAAGTCTTTGCGATAAAAGTCTTTAGGACAGCTCATCGCCAGTTTTAACTCACCGTAAGCGTATGATCAGATTCGAACCAAACCAACTCTTTTCTACTAAATAAAATAGATTGTTTCGACCAATCGGGTAAGAAAGTTTGACTTCTTTTCTACTTTAAGGTAACAAACGACAATTCACAACGAATATAAGAATTAAGAAGCCAAATAAGAAGTTAATCAGTTTATTTATTTTTTATA
Source organism: Moricandia arvensis (assembly GCA_905132765.1). Classification (NCBI taxonomy): domain Eukaryota; kingdom Viridiplantae; phylum Streptophyta; class Magnoliopsida; order Brassicales; family Brassicaceae; genus Moricandia; species Moricandia arvensis. The sequence continues at coordinate 5,994 of CAJHQP010001560.1, forward strand.
GAAAGTATTATAATGGTGGTAGTTCAAGGACATTATTATATGTTAAGTTAGTTAGCTGCGAAGTTGAATGTGTCTCCTGAATTGAAAAAAAAAAACAAATTTACGGGCGGCGCGGATAAGAGATTTAAATTAATTAAAATGTGAATTAACACATGCAAAAGATTAGTCTTAGTATGTCATTGCCATGTTCTTCCCCTAATACGCCCATAATTTTTTCAAAGCTATGTGATTCTCTTTAGGATAAGTTTTAAAAACATTTCACAAAATAAAAATCAGAACTTTATGTTTCGTTCGTTGTCTTTTTTAACGTGAGAATATGAAGAATAGAATCTTGAGTTCTACATTTGGGAGATTGAAACAAAAGTAAGGAGAATATGGTTTTTTTAAGGAAGGAAGGTTTTTTACTTGATTCCAAGTTCAACCTAATAGGCAATCAAAATAGTTACACAAGTCACCTGAATCACGAATAGTTACTACAAATCCATTGAATTTACAACAAAGTGGCTGTAGTTTAGTGGTGAGAATTCCACGTTGTGGCCGTGGAGACCTGGGCTCGAATCCCAGCAGCCACACTCTTTTTTAAGATCCTTCAACCTATTCTAAAATGGGCTTTCAATCAACTTTTCTTACTCCCCGTTTAGTTTGGGCTTTTCGTATCAATCCTTTTCTAAAATCCTTAATTATGTTCACTTTCAATCATTCATAAATGGGCTTTCGTTAAATTTTGCATCCTTTATATAACAGGCTTCCCTTTTTAAACTAGGCTCGAATCCCAGCAGCCACATACTTTTAAAAATCTTTCATCTATTCTAAGATGGGCTTTCATCAACTTTTTTCTTATTCCCCTTTACTTTGGGCTTTTCGAATCATTCATTTTCTAAAAAAATCCTTTCTAAAATCCTTAATTCTGTTCACCTTCAATCATTCATAAATGGGCTTTCCTCAAATTTTGCATCCTTTATATAACATGCTTCCCTTTTAAATTGGGCTTCAGGAATGAATCAAGCCCAAAGACTTTTCTCTCAGACAAAAGAAACGAAATATTTCACCTCCATAAACCAGGTTATTGTAAGTCCCATAAACCCAGAACAATAGAAGTCAAAAACAAGAAGAGGGACGCATGTCCGAAGATTATGTAGAACTGTTTATTTCTTCATTTTTTCCAGACACGAACTGTACCATCCACTGAAGAAGTCAACATGCAATCCTCCTTGGGGTGGTAACTCACGCTTGTAACCTGTCAAAGCAATCGAATAACAAAAAAAAAAATCAAAATCAATACTACTCAGAGAACTTAAAAACAAGAAGGCACAAAAATTGAGAGCGAGTGTGAGTGTTTACCACTAAATCATGAGCTCGAAACTTGGAGACCACTTTTGCATCTACCAAATCCCAAAAGTAAACCATTCCATCCTCCGATCCTCCAATGACATGTGCATCCGAGTTAGTGAGGCAACAATCGGTTTTAAATGACTGTTTACACACGTACAAAAGATACCATCATTAGTCATAATACTCTTAAATGTTGTAACTAAGATACAATCAACAAGCCATGGATAATATACGGTCACTTTCTCTTGACTAACCTTAGAGATATGACCTTTATAGACTTGGAGTAACTCTCCTGTGGTTCTGTATTGTCAAGATCTTCATAAGGACAATCTGCATGAGAAATTTTACTTACAAATTTACAAAGGAGAAAATGTTACCGGTCAAGCAGACGCAGAGTAGAATCCAAGCAACCAGCTAAAACGCAGTTTTCCATCGTTTGATATGGATATACAGTTAACCGGTTGTCCTAAGTTATCCGACATCTCCCTGTTTCCAAATTAAAAAAAAACAGAAACTCAGAGTCAGTACTTGATTCCAGGCCAAAAGAAAGAAAAAAAACAATACCAGATGATTTTTTATTGTTGTAGAGTTTTGTACATACCTACCCATACGTATGTCAAAGGTTCGAACAGTTCCATCGACACTACCACCAATAATCTCAGTCTTTGTTAAAACAACAGACATCACTGTATCCAAAAATGTATCAATGACCTGAATAAAACATCAAATAAGAGAAAGCTCGTTAAGTTTTACTTCTAAAGTAAATCCCAAATCTGGAACCGTGGAAAAAAAAGGAAAGGAGCAAAAAAAAAAAAAAAAAAAAAACCTGAACCGGCTCAACACTGTGAGATCTGCAGTCCCATACACGTAAAGAACGATCAAAACCAGCTGATACAACTACAGCTGACGAGTCATTGAACTTCACTGCATTGACCTGACAAGATCATTGTCCACAAAACATAAGAAGAATACAAAATTTACACAAGCTGAATCTAAGATTCGACATGTACCTCGCCGTCGTGACCACGGAACTTACGGATGACGCGTCCGGTCGAAACATCCCAGTAATACACTTGTCTATCACCACCACATGAACAAAAACTTTGCATTGTCTCTGTCCAAAAAGGAGAAAAGAACATATGAATGAAACAAAGACACTCAACCATATAAAAACTCCATTTTGTTCTGTACAATAGTGAAACATAAACTCATAAAGATCTGAGCTTTCGTTTCATATCCAATCAAGTTCAGCTCCAAAGCAACAGCAACAAAAGAAAATCATCTAAATATACACCAAACACACACACTCATCATATCAACTTCTCCAGTAGATAAACAATCCTGCTTGATACTAACGAAACAATAAACTCCTACACATGTAATTCCTTATCCAATTCATTTAACAAGTAACCAAGGATCCATTAGTTTGGCCTATTAGAGCTGAATCAATCAACTCAATCTTAGCAGCAAGCAACAAACAAAAACACACACAAACCAGAATCCAATATAAACTTAAAGTAATCTGAAGATGATGAATGTTCATACGAAGTAACATGAACGTCGCGGACCTCGCGACCATGGGATTTGTAGGTCTTGATTAAGATTCCACGGTGCGGGTTCCAGAGGCGGATGGTTCGATCCTTGCCGCATGTTAAAGCGTAGTTTCCGTCGCCGTTAAACCTCGCCGCTAAAACCGCCCCTTCGTGGCCCTTGAGCACGTTCGCCTCTTTCGTCGGCAGCTCCGCCGCCGCGCTCATCTCTTTTCTCACCTGAAAGTTATAGTGAGGTTTCTACATAATGGGCTTATATTAAAAGTAGACTTAATAGTTAGTTTCGAGTTAATGGGTTTAATAAAGCCCATTATGGTTGGGCTCATCAAATGGCAATCGCTTCGAGTATTTGGATTTTGTTGCATGATGATATATTGCGTAACCCTTTTTGCTAAATTTCACACAAACTAGTAACGATTAATTAACAAAATATATTGTATTTTACAAGTTCTATAACTTTATGTTGTGAACTAAAAAAAAATGTATACATCTATTTAAAACCATTATACATTATTTTTAAAGTTGTTAGACAAAAAAAAATCTCTAAAACAAATACTTGTTATATTTTAAGACATAAAACTCTCTATAGACATCAATAATTTCTTGCATGATTGTTCGTACGTAACGTAATGGATACGTATAAGACAGAGAGATGATGCATGAAAATAAAAGCTAATAGTATTAATTAACACGATCGCTTGTGATAAGTTAGTAACAAAGTTAAACGAACCAAAACCACTCATCTCCCTCGTTACATTTACACTATATAACACATTATCATCACTTATTACTAGAAAAAAAGAAGAAGAAGCAATGGCCACTAACACTACTTCAAAGCTTTTTCTCCTCAATTTTCTAACAGTTTCATATCTCATATCGACAGTCCACATCATCACCGTCGCTGAGGCAAGGACTTGGACGGTGGCTGCCGATCATTCCGGCACCGGGAACCTAATAGAATGCTGGAACGCGGCGTAGGAGCTTAAGTCTTGCACCGACGAGATAGTCAAGTTCTTCACTAGCCGTAACGGTACGGCTGAACCGGGTCTAACCAGTGGAATTGATAAAGATTGTTGCGGAGCCATTGGGTTGATTGTGAAAGAGTGTTGGTTCGTTATGTTACTTCTTTAGGGCTTACGATTATGGAAGGGAATATGCTTGGTGAGTATTGTGGTTTTCAAGCGGAGAAGCCTGTATTGTCTCCGTCTCCGTCGCCGGAAACTCTGGTTTCATCTCCGGTTTAAGTTAAATATCCGGGACTTGGTTAAAATTATACTATATGGTTCCTATTTATTTATTTATAAAAGTTCATAAAAATCAAACTATGTTTTGTGTTCTTCTATATGCAAAAACATGCATATTCTAATTTGTTTCTTTCAGCTAAAGTTTAAATAAACGAATTTAACGGTTTATTTTCTAATTGACACGTGATATATAGTTACTGGCATCACTAATCAGTGGTATTGTTTTTTGTTGTGGTAGACTGGATGCTGACGCCGTATTGTATTAACATGCAACGTTTAAATTTTGTGAAGCAAATTTTCTTTATTTCATTGACGACAACGATAGCTCTTTTCTTGACCAAACCATGATTTGTTTTGCTTTCTCTTCTTTAGTTGGCTTTTTTTTTTCTTTCTTTTTAGACGGTAGGTTCACTTTAAATCTCTGAGGAAGAAAATGATTGGGGATGCGTATATTCCTTGAATGCATCCTTCTCATAATTTACATAATCATCAAAACTTAGGGTTTGAAAGAACGTGGGTACCTACTCAATGCTGCAGGTTTCTCAACTATATTTTTAGAATAATATTTTATATTTATGTCACTTTAAAAATTGAGAAAACACTAATAGCATCTCTAATGTATAACTCTAAATATTTCTCTAAAATAGAAAATTCTATTATAAAAGTGTATTTGCTTCGATGTATAATTCTATAATAGAGCTATTATATTTTAGAAAAAAATATAGAAAAAATTACATTCTACCTCTATATTTAAAGATAGAATAATATATCTCTATATTTTCTCCTATAAATAAAAGAACACCATTATAAAAAATATACATTTGAGCGAATTCATCTCTAAAATAGACATTCTCTAATTTATAGAAAATATATAGAAATGGAAACAGAGATAGATCGGAGATGGAATAACAAACGAGAGAGTAGTACCATACCATAAAATATACACATTATTTTGCTCATCCAAAGTTAGGTTTTGTATATCTAGCCTAAAAAACATGTATATTTAGCCCCAATGGTGTATATTTATTAGTTAAAAAAGTCTTATATTGATAAATAGTTAAATGCTACGTATCTCAATACATTACATATGATCAGAACTTAGTATGGCATGTTTATTTCGACAGCGACGCTCCAAGGGAGGTCGGTGTTCTAAATATGAGAATTTTATTATACCATTAAAAATCACTCAATCATTGATTGGTAGATACAAAAGTAGTCTTAAGGAAATAAAGAGTCTTTATATCCAAAATTTAAACAAAATAGTTTTCAGGTGATTATGTTGGTTTTGCCGACCAAACCACATGTTATAAGTGCTATACCAAACTAACAAAATGTGATTTTAAAAGATGGGACATGAAGGGAGTATTAAAGTTAAATTTATATATAATACTGGCGATAGTATATGCATTGGAGTATATATGGATTACTGATATTATTTTTGCATGGCTGATTGCGTGGACGTTAGCGGTTTACGATCACCATCTACTTTGCTTGTATACGTTTAAACCACATGCGTAATGTGTCATCGATCACTTTAATCTCATTGCGTCCTTTATTTTACTTTATTGTCTCTTTTAAATTGGTTCCATATATTTAATTTAACACATTAGACATTAGTATTAACTTATTTCCGGGCGTCTTTATTGGATAACCCGAAGGGATAACTTAGTTTACGTTATGTTATGGATCACGATGGAGTCTATAAAATTAACCATCAAGTACGCACAAAAAGCAATAGGTAATCCACTAAATTTTTAACTGATAAATTATTTCTCAATTAGCCAAGTGCATTACCTTTCTTTATTAACTAATCAAGATTCCTTTCAGTGTTGAACCTTTTTTGACAAATCAATTTTGAACGTTACACACGCTTATTTTTTTATTGTTTAAACGTATATAACTAATCGAGTTCACCGTATCGGCAAGTTAAGAGCAGGATTAATGGGGATTCTTAGATGGCGTTTTTTAAGCCGTGAGACCCATGAACAGTGTAAGGATCGGTTACAAAAATTATAAATTAAAAACAGGTTTTTCTAGGTTTCTTACACTGTTCACGGATCCCACTGACACGTGCCGGCTCACGATTGGTTCACCTTAATAAAAAGTAAAAAAGAAAAAAAAAAAAAACCCAAGAGGGTTTTCTTGGGTTAACGAATCCCCTAAGAGCATCATTATCCTAGAGACTCATGAGTGGATCTCTTATTATTTTTATTTTTTAGTTTTTTGACTTAAAAAAAAAATAAAAAAATTAATTGACCAGTTACGGGCCGCCACGTGGTCAGTAGGGCCCGCGAAACAGTGCAAGAGACGGTTCTTATTTAGAAGATTTAGAGCACCTCCATTGGGAGGTACTTAGAGGGTTCCTTAGCAAAAAGTGGTGGTGGGCCCTCACTACTTTTGTTAAATACCACTCCTAAAAACCCCCAATTTTAAGGACCAGTTCTTACACTGTTTTGTGGGCCCCCACTGACACGTGGCGGTCCACGATTGGTTGATTTTTAATTTTTTTTCTTTTTTTTTTAAATCGAAAAAAAAAGTTAAGGACTGATGGAGATGGTCTAAGAAACGTCTATTAGCTAAAGTGGTGGGACTCACCACTACTTTTGCTAAGAGACCCCCCTAAAAGACCCGGATAATGATGCCCTAACGTGTTTGGAAAATGTTACTATTCACGATTCGTGTCTTAGTTTTTATTTACCAGAAACTTTATAACGTGATTCGTGTTTTCTTTTTATTTAATTCGAAAGATTGGTCTTAGTTGTAAAGTTGTCGCGAACAAAAACTCGTGAGATGGAATAACAAGACTACTAAGCATTTTCTTATATTAATTTGAGAAACAGCATATACATGATTGCATAACGATCGAATATAATCTGAGATTTCACTTCTTTTTTACCTAGTGAAAATTTTAACCATTTTTTTATTATCTAGAAGTATCCATCGACCGAGTTCTAACCGATTAGTTTTTTGGTCTTGCTCACTGGTGCCAAACAGACTCCACTAACCATTTGTTGCTTACGAATCTATGTTTTCATAGTTACTATTCAGTAATTTGTGGAACATGTTACTGTGGCTTGGACCGTTAAGTGATTAATTAGTGGACGGAAAGAGAAACGTACATATAAAAAAATTCTCTAGTCAGCATCTAAGATAATTTGATTGGTTATAGTGAGACTGTGACACGAAAGTAACAACTTTTTCTCTTCTTCGACTCTTATCTACGTACTATTATCCATTGTTTCTAATATCACCGAACCTAAAATATCAAACCTATTCGTGGTTGTGTCTGTACTTATATAAATACCCACTTAGCTTCTTATCTTATAACAAACAACAACATTACAAAGAGTAACACATAAAAAAATCTTTCCAAGAACTCAAAACAAAAACAAAAATCATCAATCTACTCGATCGATGGACATGGAGACCAAGAGACCATACATTGGTGGTGACTATGATACAACTCATATATGCAATCATGTTTCTGATCTCCAAGGCTGTCTTAGATGGTGGAATGAACACTTTCGTCTTCGTTTTCTATCGTCAAGCGTTCGCTACAATCTTCTTGGCTCCTCTCGCTTTCTTCTTCGAGAGGTACATATCTGTATACTAATCTGCTATACATTGGTTGATAGATAAGTATGTACAATCTTTTCAAAGTATATATATTTTTATTCTCATTGTGTTATTAATTTTGTTCTTCAGGAAAAGTGCTCCACATCTTTCATTTGTGACCTTCATCCAAGATCTTCATGCTCTCTTTATTTGGGTAAGTACTTTATAGGATTCATTTGATTTGATTTTTTGTCTACGTTTATATGTGAAATGATTATTTCAAGATGCTCTGCTTTGCATCAGGTGATAAGTAGAGATTTTTCGTTTTCCTGATTTTTTCTTTCAAAAAAATCTAAACTCGTTCAGCTTATAGTTACATTCATTGTAAAAATGTTTTTTTTATTCAAATAAATTTAAAATTCATTCAGAAAATGGTTATTTCAATTCAAAGTAAAAATTCAGAAAATATATTTCAATTTTTTTTCGTCAAGCTAGCATCATTCTTAAAATGTAACTTACACAACGCAAACAAGGGGAAAATGCATCATATTACAAATTCGATTGTTGATAACCAACATATTGTGTTTCTTGTGTGCATTAATCAGAAACCTAGAATTTTAAAACTCTTACAGTTAAATACTTTTTATCAATATTTTCTTTAAAGTTATAACAAACGCGAAATGCGAATAACTTTTATCTTTTTGATGCTACTTGCGTTTATCAAACACTCTCTTCAAATTATCAATTAAACTTTTATCTTTTGGTGATAGTTGCGTTTATAAAACACTCTCTTCTTATATCAGTTAATTTTTTATCTATACTGGAATTTCAGTGTGACATTGAGCTTGGACTTAAACGGAATCGCATTATCATACACGTCGGCGACTTTGGCCGCTGCCACAACAGCGTCCCTTCCGGCCATCACATTCTTCTTGGCTCTCTTTCTTGGGTATATACACTTACACTACAATTTTCTTGGCTCTCTTAATTATTTTAGTAATCTTTATTTATTGTGTATATAAATAAATGTTGAAGAATGGAGACGCTTACGGTTAAGAGCATACAAGGAGCAGCGAAGCTTGTGGGCATAACTGTCTGCATGGGAGGAGTAATTACGTTAGCCCTTTACAAAGGTCCACCGTTGAAACTACCTGTATGTATTCACCTCTATCATCACCAGAATATTCCCGACCACGTCTCCAACGGTTCCACCTCGTGGCTCAAAGGATGTGTCCTTATGATCACCTCCAACATTTTATGGGGTCTCTGGCTCGTTTTGCAGGTGCCTAATCAAATTTCTCCATACATTATTGTGTTACTTGGTTAAATAATCAGGGCCGGATTTGAGATTTCGAGGGTTCAAACATTTTTTTACAAATTTTATAATTTGTTTTTCGTAATTTAAGAACTTATTTTTATATAAGAAAACTTTAAAAGTTTTTGGAGGACGAGATCAATATTTCACCCGACTGTACCCAGATCGGACCATGTACATAATAAATACTAAATTTAGTAAGACGTGGCGTGGTATAAACATATCAGTTGAAAAACAATACCATAGATGTATTTCAAACACAAGACGACATTGTGAAACAAAAGTGAATATATAAAATGACACGAGTGGAGTGCATAACAAGATTTCTTTGATTTAATCATTTGTTTATTTATTGCGCTAACTGAATCATTATGATATTTTCTAATTTTTTGTATGTGAAAACAGGGCCGTGTGTTAAAAGTCTACCCTCGAAGCTATACTTCACAACTCTTCATTGTCTACTGAGTTCGATTCAATCATTTGTCATCGCGATTGCAGTCGAGAGAGATATCTCAGCATGGAAGCTTGGTTGGAACCTACGGACTCGTTTGCAGTCATTTACTGTGTAATTAACTAACTCCATTCCATTTCACAATAATATCAAATTCCATAATATAAAATCCAAGAATATTTTACTAAATAATATAAACAACAAATATATATATGTAGGGATTCATTGTAACAGGCGTTAGCATATTATTTGCAAATCATGGGTTATAGAGAAGAGGGGACCTGTTTTCTTATCAATGTTCACTCCTTTGTCTCTCTTCTTCACTATCCTCTCTTCAGCGGTTCTACTTTGTGAAATCATCAGTCTTGGAAGGTTCTACAATATATTTTGAAATATATTATCATTTTCTTCAAATCTAAAATAAATTATTCAATAAATTAACTTATATGTTTGTATTTTTTTCAGTATTGTAGGTGGATTATTATTGATTATAGGACTCTACTGTGTGCTGTGGGGGAAAAGTAGAGAGGAGAAGAACGCTGGTGATGAGAAGACTGATCCACATCTTGAAGATGATGTCGTATGCAATGAAGTGAAGGTTGTCATTAGTTGAATGAATGTATTAATTTGTATTAAAGATGTTAGGCTTATTACTATATCTTTATGTGGCTTATCATTCACATTTCACATAATAGTGTCCATAATGAGTTCCTTTTTTGTCCCGTTAACTACTTTTATCCCTACACACGTGGTGACATAAAAATAGACTTCTTAACCCATAATAATAATAAGAAAAAATTGGAAAAATATGACACTTTCAACTTATATTTGTCTCAATAAGATTTTTAGAGGATCCAAACTCTCAATTTTTCCTAATAAGATTTTTAGAGGATTCAAACAAAAATTGAAGGTGTCTCATTTTTCCAATTTTCCTTAATAATAATAAAGAAAAAAAAAAGCAAAACACACACTAGAGATCAAACTCAAAAATTGAAATTGTCTAAGAAAACGGCGTCGTTCGTAAATTGGCGGGGAAAATAAATTCGGTTATGCACTTAACCGAACGGTTCAACTGAATTGAGTTTTGGGCTGAGAAGACTGGGCCATAAACAGGCCTATGTTATGAACGATAAAGCCCAATGATGGCAGCAACCTGGACGTCGGAACTGAAATCTCATAAACCCTAAATCCCCAAGTGGAAGAATTGAAGATCACAAATCGAAATCGAAAATGATCAGAAGAAGAATCTCTTCGATCATTTCTACATCTCTCATCAATTCCTCGATTCACCACACCGCTCAACCCAGATCCATCTCTTCGCCGCTTCTTCAATGCCGTCAACCTCCGATCCTAGCTCAAGTTCCCACCTTTGCTGGCGGAGTATCGTCGTTTAATGGAATCAGGGCTTACAGTTTGTTGAGCTTGAACGATCTGAGAGACAATGTGCCGAGAAAGCTCAAGACGAGGAAAGGTAGAGGTATTGGGTCTGGGAAAGGTAAAACTGCGGGAAGAGGTCACAAGGGTCAAAAGGCGAGAGGGACGATGAAGTTTGGTTTCGAAGGTGGGCAGACTCCGTTACGACGCCGTTTACCTAAACGTGGGTTCAAGAACAAGTTTAAGCTCCATTTTCAGGTTAAAGCTCTCATCTTTCGATTCTGAGATTTGTCTATGTGGTCTAGAACGGTTTAGAACTGGTTAGATTAGGTTGAATCTCATGGATGTCGTGTTTTAGCTCCTTGTAAGATGATACTGTGTCTAGAGATTTCGAATTTGTATTCTCAACGCTCTGTTTAGGTTGAACTGGTCACTTGTTAGCTTCTTTTAGAATCTCATTGCTGTTGTGTTTTAGCTGCTTGTAATGAAATAGATGATACTGTCTCAATGCTCTGTTGATGCAGCAACTAAAGATGTATATGTTTGTTGTGTGATGCAGCCGGTTGGGTTTGGGGAAGATAGCTAAACTCATAAACGCGGGGCAGATAGATTCCCATGAGTTGATCACAATGAAAACGCTCAAGGTTTGGTCACACTTATCCCTCTTTGATTCACATGTGTCTGATTCTTACTAAAACCGCCGATCTGCAGGATGTGGGAGCCATAGGAAAGCAAATAGAAGACGGAGTAAGACTAATGGGTCGTGGTGCTGATGAGATCAAGTGGCCACTTCATTTCGAGGTTACCATTTGAACCATGAACTTATGCTCTATAGTGCCAAGTCGTTGCATCAGACGATGAGATTTGCTATGCGTTATTACAGGTTTCGAGAGTGACGGTAAGGGCCAAGGAGGTGGTGGAAGCAGCAGGTGGATCAGTGAGAAGAGTGTATTACAACAAATTGGGCTTGAGGGCATTACTTAAACCGGAATGGTTTGAGAAGAAAGGAAGGCTATTGCCGAAAGCAGCGAGACCACCTCCTAAACAACAAGATAGGGTTGATAGCATTGGACGTCTTCCTGCTCCAAAGAAACCCATCCCGTTCTATGCAGCTGAGGAAAGCAAAGTTGAGTCTCCTGTTGAATCATGATTTTCCTGTTAGGTTTTTAACGTTTTGATGTTTCGGTTTAAGTTGTTTGTTGTCTTGTTCTTACAAGAAAAAAATTGAGAATGGTCGATGGACCAAATAATGTCAATTCATGTTTAAAATTTTTATGGACTTGGTTATAAGTTCTTACTCACTGGTTGAAATCAAGGCCGTGTCGTTTAAACAGAGTGGGCCGATCCCTTATCCAGTGCCGTGCCAGCTCTTTTAGGAGCCTAAGGCAAATTTTAATTAAATTATATTTATGTATTTTTTTATAATAGTAGATATAATTATAAATGATAGTATAAGACAATCAAATGTCTAAACTAAAAATGATAGTGTTTAAAGAATTTAAATTTGTGATTTTTTGTGATATCTATTTATGAACTTATTTCTAACTCTTTTAACAAATTAAGAAAGACTAATACTCATATAAAACAAACACTAAACATACATCTATTTTCATATATCTTATAAAAATTAATATATATCATGTTAACCCCTAATATTCACACAACTAAATATTTAAAAAAATAACTATAAAATGTGAGTGTAAAAAGATTGTGTGGAACAAAGTTGATAAAACAAAGAATAATAATGATCTTTAAACTTGAATAGATAAAATTAAACTTATAAAATGAAGGAAAGAAAATCATATTTTCTTGTTGATATTGGTTTTTGAAATCAGTCAAGAAACATAAATAAAAAAATTTTGAACTACAAAACAATTTTTTTTTGGAGATTTGGGGCCCCTAATTTTGAATAATTATGTGAGGCCTAAGGCCAATGCCTTTTTTACTAACACTATAAGCACGGCTCTGCCCTTATCAAAATATTTTACGTATAAACAGAAAGTATCATTTATATATCAAAATAACTGAAGGTCTTAACCTGGGTTTCAACTTCCCAAATTGGAATGATTATTACTAATTAGTAGATTACAGTACATCATTGCAAACTAAAATGGCCAATTGCTAAATCAAATCCCAGATACTATTTGTTGTGCAAAAGCAATAGAAATATGTTACAGACTGTAACTTACAGTAACTTTCTCAAATGGACTGCCAGTGATAAAAGGATCATTATTATTATTATTATTTTTATAAGATGAAATTATACCATGAACAGACAGAAGATTTGGGGTTGGAGTTTTTACTTTTACGAACATGTTTTTGAAAATAAAAACGATACTTAATTTTTTTGTAGTTCCCATAACTATACTGTGTGTAGCAGTAACTTTTAATAAAATCAGCTAACTTACAGGAAAGGGGAATGATTGCCTGATTTTTAAAGGACAGAGCTTGAAAAGAAAAAGTTATTTTTCGAGGTTTTAGAACTCATGACTCTAAACAAACATGTAATGATGATGATGGACTATATTGTTAGTTATAGCACTTATCATTTTAAATAACTACACAAGGAAAAGAAAAGCTCTTTCTAGAAATTGTTGGATAAATAAGCAAATAGATATGGAGATAAACCGATATATATATTTCGTATAAACGATGATTAATTAGCAGAGATTCTAATTAAGCGATAAACCCATCCCCTTTGGTTTCACCATTTTTGTGAAAACATTACGTTCTTTTGGTTTATTGATCGGAGTCATTGCTTTTTTTTTTTTCTCTTAAACAATCATTGATATCTTTAACATTATTTGTTTCTTTTAACTACGAAACCGAATGATTACGGAAAATAATACAAAATTAAGCGAAAAAGTCTGTAACGGTGAGATTGCATCGTTAGATTTGTAGAATGTTTAAAAATTAAAATAAGTTAAATGACTATATAGATTAGATGCTTGTATGCAAACGTTGTTGGTCCTTAACATTGACATTTCAAAGAATATTATTGGTTACAAGCAAACAAATAAATAGATCCCAAAAAAGTCGATCATATATCACAAGACCAATCTGTATCAAACTTTTATAGTTACACCATATATTTCAGTTCTCTTTAAAGTTGAACAATTAGGCAAACTCTTTTACAACATGCATAACTAGTCCTCAAACAAAGTCGTCTCTCACACTTTGATACGTGACATACGTCCAATAATACAAATTCGTGTTATAAAAAAAAACCAAAAACTTCCAGTTACAAGTTAATCATAAATTATATAATGTGAATCAAACTAAAAATACATTTTCTTGGCATCTCAAAATAAAAATAAAACCATTTACACCAGCTTAAAATAAAACCAAATAAAAGAAATAAGAAAATAACTAATAGAAAAATAAAATAAAAAAAGTACGTGGGGTGAGCTTTAAAGCTTTTCACGGAGAAGATCGATCCCAAGTAAGTAAACCGATATCATTGTGTTTTCTAGAGGGACCAGAAGCTGGAACAGGGAAGTGACGTGGCAAGAATCCCAAGAACTGTCGAGATGAAGACGCAACGATATCTTTCTTGTGTGGTTTAGAGTTGAAGACGTTCTTGCTTGTTCTTGCTCCGTTAGAGACACCAACAAGAAGAAGGAGAGAAGAAGAAACCAAAAGTGAGTTCTTGATATGCAGTTTCGAGAGGACATTGTTGAAGAGAGGTTTCTTCTTGGAGAAATGGTTTTAATATGGTGAAAGGACTTTGTGTTTTTTTTTGGTTTGTTGTTGATGGGAATAGAAGGAGATTGGTGAATGAATTTGTTGACAGCAAGAAAATATGGGCAGATAGAGATTGAGAGAGAGAGAAACTGTGACTTTGGGGTTTTTTTTTTATGTGTATTTACATTAGTTCTGAATTTTATTATTTGTTTTTCAAAATCGCTTTCTGAATAAACCACGAACCACGCAAGTAGTTGTAGACTTGTTGACATTTGGTCAAGTACATTTGGTCTACACGCCGAAGTTCTGTTTAGTGTTAGGTTTTTAGATTATATTTGTAGATATTTTAGGCATTGTAGTTTTTATTTCAATTTCATTCGTAGCAAAGAAACAAAATATACATTTCTTATAAATTAATGATAGTGGTGGGTTTTATTGAGATTCATCCAGAGCTTGGAACATTTTCGGCTGCTGCCTCGTCTGAATTTGACGTCAAATTTTTATATATATCTAGGATCTAATCGGCAACCACCATAAAAATATTAGAAATGAGTAAAAGATATAGATAGGATAAGGAATGATGAGATTGTCTATTTTTATTATATTTAGTGAGAACTAAATTTATTCCACATTTTTCAACAATAAAAGTAATAAAAAATGGAAATGAAAAATTATTCTTAATAAATGGTAAAAAATTTAAGGAATGTATTATTCCTTTTCATTCCTTGGTCGCCGCGTCATATTCCTAATCAGTTTGCATATATTCTTAGCCATAAAAAATTACACAACGGTTGTAGGTTTTGTTCTTGCATGTATAGCTTTTGGTTATAATTACCCACAAATTGGAGAGCACGTTTTAAAGTAGATAAGCACACAAATGGTTGTAGACTTGTTGTTATCAAGGAGTTCGGGTTTATAGATGCGTTTGGGTTTAGATATGCTTTTGGATCAAGGTGTACATATAAGTGTCCCAAATTAGCTTAAACGATATTGTCTAGAGAAAAAAAAATCAAGAGGAATATGTGAAAATAGTTGGAAACAAAGTAAAATGTTTCCTGAAGAGGAGGGGGAAATTTAATGAATGATGTGAAAGTAAAAACTTTTTGTATCCTCCATATTCGTCTTTCGATACTATGCGAAAGCTATTGAGATTATGAAACATCCATTAATAATTCATCAATATTATTGTGCTGTTTAGAACAATGTAAGAGCACCTCCGACCCTGAACTTCAAAAGGGGTTCTTAAATTTTTTTTTAAAAAAAATTAATAAATAATACAGTCATATCGATGAATAGTTTAAGAGTTCGGTTTACTAAACTTTCCATTTAAGAGGCGACTCTTGCACTGTTCGCGGGCCCGACTGCCAAGTGTCGGCCCGCAAGTGATAAAAAAAATTGTAGTTAAGAACTTTTGGAGGGGTTTTAGGGATGGAGGTGCTCTAAGGTTAGTTTAGCAACTGTCATGAATTTAGGATAACATATTTCTAAATAAGCATTTAATTGAATTGAGAAAAGACGTGTGTACGGCCCAAGAATGTGTTTTACTCTTGTGAATAGTTGCTTAGGAAGTATTCTTTTTCTGCATAGGAATTAAATGTTTCGACAGAAATAACACTAACACTGTGGACATAAATAAATTGTGTTTTTTTGGGGCTTAACTCTTACTTAACAAAATTATTTATTAATTAATAAATTTCCAAAATTTATATATATCATAACTGACAAAAAAATATATATAACAGAGAAACTGATTCACTCACTACTACAAACATGCCCAGTTTTTTATTTATTTACAAGTAACGTGATATAATTCAAATAAAATGCAAGGTTCATCACCAATGTTCAATCGAAAATGTAAAAGAGGGAGACGTGGGCAGAAGAGAAATTAATAATACAAAAGTCATATGGTAGGTGGGCCTTTTGCATGTTATGTCAAGCACTCGAAGCTTTAATATTTTATGTATAGTTTTCTTTCTTTGGTTAGTAGAGGACACGAATAGCCCCAGTCTGAATATAGTTGACCGATATAATTATATCACAACATAGCAATTATTCAAACTTTATGTGCAAATTTTTTCCTCAAATCTAAGCTACTGAAATGCATATATTTTACTATTATTTTGTACAGACACACGTATGTAATACAGTGCACTTATCAATCACCGTTCTTGCTATTTCAGTCTCTTGTTTAAACCTTGTCAATAGAGTTAGTTTTTTTTCTTATCAATGCAACGTAATCCTTAAATTTGCAGGATTTTATTATTTTTCACTAACACTTGTAATAGAAATCGATACATGAGAAGTATTGCGATAGGAAACATACAAATAGAACACAAGTAAAAATCATCTTATCTTAGTTTCTTAAAGCACTACCAATCACATCCATAATAATTATTCGGATTTATCACTCTCATATTACTCTAACGTGTGGTCAATCGACAAGAATATCTAATTCTTTTTGCGAGCCGATAATCAGATCCCCGAAGATTAATCGGTTGGGTCACAATTGCCGGATATCCCGGATCAATAAAAAAAATTATTTGAATTATTTGTTATGGAAAGAAAGAAATAAATTCAATGAGTATGGACTAAAATTACCATATCCTCCATATCTATGAGATGGAGTGAAGAACAGGAAGTAAACAAAAATAGAAGAGACATAGAAGTCCAGTAACAGCAGTTGAAATCTAAAGTTGGTCTAAGTTCCATACTCTTTACTATTTCAAACACTGGTTTCGTCTTGGATACTCCTATTACAAATCTAGCAATCGTACTTCTCCATTATCATTTTATTAATTTATTTAAGTAATAAATACGTCGACAAAAATTATATCAGCGGCAACACGAAAACTGACTGACAATTGTAGCTAAGCTAAGCCCTAGATTGGTTGTACAGGTTTCTAGTGAAATAGTTATGGACATTGATTTTATAATGTAATGTCACATATATTTAGTATCACTAGCTAGGTACTGTATTCGGTGTGTGTTGCCACATTATTATCAAATATGTATATGGACTTGATTAGTATAACAACACTGACCGTTTTTGTTTTGTGATTAATGTATGAACATAAGACACGTCACCAGAAGTTTTAATTTATAAATCCAAAACGTGAAAAAATTATATTGTAACACGGTCAATATGATTAACCATAAATGTTTAACTAATCGTTGGATAAACAAAAAAATCCAATTCATTTGATAAATCATTGATACATTTTCGTGCTTGTGCTGCAAGTCTGCAACTATATGAGCCCATGATATAATATATAAACTCGTGCGATCGTAGCTGTGAAGAAATCAACGTTACGTAACTTGACTACGCGTATAGTGTACGGAACGGTCGGGGTAAAGGTGGTGCGAGGCATGACTCATGAGTTCGAATCACGAGTCATGTCTCATAAATCGTGACTCATAAATATACATTGAAAGTGAAGATTCACATGACCATGTCGCACCAAATATCGTCAGGAGGGAGTTGGCATACACATCTCATCCATATTATTCTAGTTATACGGAGACAACGTAGAGGTATAGTAGAATGATTCTAAATATGCCAATATTATCTTTTAATCAAAATGAAAATATGTACGGGTACAAAGTTGGTCATAAACCAATATGTCGTAATCTACACACTACACAATATGTGACATTGCAAGAAAGCATCAAATAGGTAGTTGAATAGCTATATATACGACCAGAATTATTTGCGTACGCCAAATTATTACAAATTGACTAGAAAAACAGTTGTTACATTAAATTTGGTGAAGTTTACAGGTTCTCAACATAGAGATATTCGGAAATGAAATGATTAAATCATATATTTACATTATTTTAGCTTTTATTTTATTTCTAAGATAAGATCACTAGCGTTCCCCTTATCAACAGAAAAACAAATATCATTAAGAAAATGGTTTTAAATATTTTGAACTGAGTTTCGTTCCAAATCCAAACTGTATCATATTTAGATCAGTAGACTCTAACAAAACCGGACTACACTAAATTAGGTTTTCAATTAAAAAATATTAGTAATTAATTGATTGACATACCTTAAATAATACATATTTATTTATGAATATTGCATTTCCCATGTGTGATTCTTAATATAACCAGCTTTAAAATTAAGTTCTGCATTCTGTTGGAATACAATATCCATAGAAGGTGAAAATCTAGTTGCAACATTTGTTTTGGATCAATAAACTGTTGGAATGAAAAACTTATTAGAAATGGAGAAAGTGTTAAGTGTTTGAAGAGAAGAGATTTTATGAAGAGGAAACTTCTTATTACTTGGATGATTCTTGAAAACTTGGATGATACAAAATGAGAAGAGAGTGGAGGTATTTATAGCCTCCAAATACAAAATATCTTACATATTTTATTCTTAAATCTAGATAATTCTACTAAAAATATCTTGATATTTTTATTCTAATTATCTAGATAATTCTATGAAAATATCTAGATTTTTATCTTAAGGAGGTGAAAGATTTTTCTAGATAAATTCTAGAACTTGGGTCAAATTTTGGGCTAACATAATTATTAGATTATTAGCCCAATGATTAACCCAAATCAAGTTTATGTTTCAACACCCTCCTTAAACTTGATTTGGTTACTCCTAGTAAGCTCCTCATCTTGATAAAGTCTTCACGCTTGAGTGGTTTGGTGAAGATATCAGCTACTTGATCATTTGTCTTCACATACTCCAATTGCACATCCATCTTGGCAACACATTCTCGAATGTAGTGATAACGAGTATCAATGTGCTTACTCCGATCATGGAGGACTGGATTCTTCGCCAATGCTATTGCCGACTTGTTATCAACAAAGATCTTCGTTGGCTCCTCTTGTGGTAGGCTCAACTCCTTTAGCAAGTTTCGTAACCAAATAGCATGGCAAACACATGAAGTAGCCGCTACATACTCCGCTTCACAAGTAGAAAGGGTAACAATTGGTTGCTTCTTTGACATCCCATGTGAAAGCGGTTTCTCCAATGAAAAATACGAAGCCACTTGTGCTTTTCCGGTCATCAACGTCTCCACCCCAGTCACTATCGCTATCTCCAAAAAGCTTGTAATCGTCAGAGATAGAGTAATACAAGCCAAAATTGATTGTACCTTTGATATAGCGTAAGATCCTCTTAGCTGCCTTGAAATGAGTTGTTGTTGGATGCTCCATATATCGACTCACAACTCCAACCGCGTGTAGGATGTCGGGCCTTGTGCAAGTTAGATAACGTAGACTTCCAACTAAGCTCTTAAAGAGTGTTGGATCAACACTCTCTCCTTCTTCTTCCTTTGATAACTTGACTCCACATTCCATTGGTGTGCAAACTGGATTTGAGTCTTCCATCTTGAACTTCTTAAGCACTTCTTTAGCATATCCTTCTTGAGTGATGAAGATTCCATTTTCTTCTTGCTTTACTTCAATGCCAAGGTAGTATGACATTAATCCAATATCAGTCATCTCGAACTCCTTTGTCATCTCCATCTTGAAATCTTCAAACATAATCGGATTGGTGCCAGTGAATATCAAGTCATCCACATACAAGCATGCAATCAATATATCGTTGTTTTGGGTTTTGATATAAAGTGCATGCTCATATGGACACTTGATGAAGTCTTTCTCCTTGAAGTACTTATCAATCCGAGTGTTCCATGCTCTTGGTGCTTGCTTTAATCCATAAAGTGCCTTGTTCAGCCTCAAGACTTTGTCTTCTTCACCTTTGACTATGTAGCCTTGTGGTTGCTCAATGTAGACTTCTTCCTCAAGATCTCCATTTAAGAAGGCAGATTTGACATCCATTTGATGTATCTTCCATCTCATTTGGGCTGCCAATGAAATGATTAGTCTAACTGTTTCTAAACGAGCAACTGGAGCAAATACCTCATCATAGTCGATTCCGGCTCTTTGACTATAACCCTTTTGCCACCAGTCTCGCCTTGTATCTTTCAACTTCTCCTTTAGAGTTCTTCTTTGCCTTGTACACCCACTTCACACCTATTGCCTTATGCCCATTAGGAAGTGAAGCCAATTCCCATGTATCATTCTTTTGGATTGACTTGATTTCTTCATCCATTGCACTTTTCCATGACTTCTTTTCTTGAGCTTCTTCAAAGTTCATAGGCTCGCAATCCGCAAAAAGGCAAAATAAAGTGAGATTGTCTTGATTTTCGGTTACCTCATAAATGTCTTGTAGACTTCTAAAACGTGGAGTCCTTTCACTTGAGCTTTCATCCCCTTGAGAACTTGGTGTTGGTGAAGTTGGTGGTGTAGCTGGTTCTTCTCTTATTTGCTCCAAGTTCTCTTCTTCAAAAGATGGAAAGAAGTTGTAGTCTTCATTATTTGATCTCCAATCCCATTCTCCTTCTTCATCAAAGATGACATTCCGACTTATAATTGTCTTCTTTGTTTCAGGATTGTAGAGTTTGTAGCCTTTGGAGTTAGCATCATACCCAATGAAAATGTACTTCTCACTTTTGTCGTCTAGTTTGCTCCGCTTCTCGTCTGGAACATGAGCGTGAGCAAGGCTTCCAAAGACTCTTAGGTGTGAGACACCGGGCTTCCTTCCACTCCAAGCTTCTTGTGGTGTCTTTCCAGAAACGCTCTTCGTTGGAGATCGGTTTGATATGTACACCGCACACGCGACTGCTTCTGCCCATAACTCCTTTGGTAGATTCTTACTCTTGAGCATGCTTCTTGCCATCTCAAGAATAGTCCTATTCTTTCTTTCCGCTACTCCATTTTGTTGAGGGGTTCTTGGCACCGTCAATTGTCTTCGAATACCATTATCTTCACAATACTTCAAAAATTCCTTGGACATAAATTCTCCTCCCCGATCGGATCTCATGGTCTTAATCACAAGACCACTTTCCTTCTCAACTTGGGTTTTAAACTTTTTGAAATTTTCAAACACTTCTGATTTTTCTTTCAAAAAGTAAACCCATGTTTTTCTTGAAAAATCATCAATAAAGAGAAGGAAGTAGTTACTCTTACCAAGTGAGCTTGGTTTGATTGGGCCACATACATCTGTATGTATGAGCTCTAATGGCTTTCTTGCTCTTGTCTCCGACTCCTTTGGAAAACTCATTTTGAATTGCTTTCCAAGTAAACACCCTTCACACACTTGGTTTGGATGGTTGATGCAAGGTAATCCTCTCACCATTTGTTTCTTATAAAAGTAGCTCTAAGCCTCCAAAGTTTAGATGCCCAAACCGAAGATGCCAAAGCCATGACTCCTCCTTGTAGCACATCTTGAGACATCGTGTAATGTCATTTTGAATGTTTAGGACAAACATTCTATTGCTTGACATTGGTACTTTTGTGATGAGATTATTTGCATTATCTCTTAGAGTAAGGTTATTATCCTTTAGTCGAATATCATAACCTTTCTCCAAGAGTTGTCCTAGGCTCAAGATGTTGGTCTTCATGCTTGGGATGTAATAAACATTAGAAATGAATTGATGATCTCCATTCTTTAAGCGGATGAGAATATTACCTTTACCTTTCACCTCCATCTTCGATTCATCTCCCAAAGCCACATTGGTTTTCACCGATTCATCAAGCTCCACAAACATGTTTTTGTTCCCACACATGTGATTGCTAGCACCACTATCAAGGTACCATCTGCTAACTTCATTTGGCTCATCCTTCTTGTAAGCCATCAATAGCATATCTTCTTCATTACTCCTTTCTTCAACATAGTTGGACTTCTCTTCAACTCTATTGTTGTTTGGAGTTTTGCATTCAGAAGCATAATGTCCAAACTTTCCGCATCTATAGCATTTGACATTTGATTTATCGTACCTTGATTTTGCATTTCCTCTTCCACGACCTCTTGATGAGCTCTCTCCTCTTTGGTTAAAGTTGTCTTCATATGGTCTCCAACCTCGTCCATTTACACCACGACCTCGTCCTCTGAAATGACCGCCACCACGTCTTGGATTATTTCGGCTACTTTCTTCTTTGTGATCAATTCTCATCTTGAGAACTTGCTCAACAATATCCTCTTTCTTCTTCCTCTTTTCTTCATAAGCTTGTAGTGATCCAAGAAGTTGCTCCATCGTCATTGTCTCCAAGTCTTTTGTCTCTTCAATTACGGTAACAATATGCTCAAATTTTGAATCGAGCGATCTAAGAACTTTTTCCATGATTCTCACCTCATCTAACTTCTCACCATTTCTTTTAAGGTTATTAGTAACCATCAAGACTCTTGAGAAGTAATCTGAGATGAGTTCACCTTCCTTCATTTGTAATGACTCAAATTCTCCTCGTAAAGTTTGAAGACGTACCTTCTTAACTTGTTCCGCTCCCTTGTAAGAGGTCTGAAGCTTCTCCCATGCTTCTTTAGACGTCTTTACTCCAGCAACCTTCTCAAATGTATCTTCATCTAAACCTTGATAGATTAGACAGAGAGCCTTCTTGTCTCTCTTTCTTGAATCTCTCAAGCCATCTCTTTGAGCTTGAGATAAACCACCATCATTCTCTGGTTCAATGAAGCCTTTCTCAACTATCTCCCATACATCATGTGCTCCTAAGATAGCAATCATCCTTAAACTCCAATTGTCATAGTTGCTCTTTGTGAGCATTGAAACTTGGAAGGAACACCACTACTTGCCATCTTCAAAATGATCTTGTAGCTCTGATACCACTTTGTTGGAATGAAAAACTTATTAGAAATGGAGAAAGTGTTTAAGTGTTTGAAGAGAAGAGATTTTATGAAGAGGAAACTTCTTATTACTTGGATGATTCTTGAAAACTTGGATGATACAAAATGAGAAGAGAGTGGAGGTATTTATAGCCTCCAAAATACA
Source organism: Moricandia arvensis (assembly GCA_905132765.1). Lineage (NCBI taxonomy): Eukaryota > Viridiplantae > Streptophyta > Magnoliopsida > Brassicales > Brassicaceae > Moricandia > Moricandia arvensis. The sequence continues at coordinate 29,306 of CAJHQP010001560.1, forward strand.
AAATATCTTACATATTTTATTCTTAAATCTAGATAATTCTACTAAAATATCTTGATATTTTTATTCTAATTATCTAGATAATTCTATGAAAATATCTAGATTTTTATCTTAAGGAAGTGAAAGATTTTTCTAGATAAATTCTAGAACTTGGGTCAAATTTGGGCTAACATAATTATTAGATTATTAGCCCAATGATTAACCCAAATCAAGTTTATGTTTCAACATAAACTCGAACAAACATTTGCATTCATATTAGAAAAATGTGATTGCTTTTTGGAGAATAAATTAGTTTTCAGAATATCGATCTCAATGACATAAACTCAAGAAGGTTATGTTTTCTGGTCCTTGGATATGAGTAAAACAACTTGGATCAAAAAGTTGACAGATGTATCGAAATGACAAGTGGATTAATAAATCGAATCATATATTTGTGGTTGTGGATGGAAGAAGACACGGACAATTTGGTGAACTAACAAGTTCTTTCGCAACCTTTTTGATTTTCCGATGAATTAATGTGTAGGCTTTTTTTAATAAATCAGTCCCAACATGTATTTTTGAAAAAATATTCTAAGATAACTCTAAAAAAATTATCACAAAATAACTTATAAAAGTTTATTTAACTTTTTTATTAAATGATGTAAATATATATTTATATATCTATAGGATTAACTAATATAAAACTTTAGGATGAAAATATAAGGTGGGTTTAATTTTTTAAAAATTATATTAAAAAATTTGAAAAAAAATATTTCGATCATTTTTAAAAAACCTTTTTTAATAATAACATTTTAAAAAACTATTTAAGAGAATTAACATATATTTTCAACAATATAGTTTCGGTGCATCAGCACCATTGGGCATGTGTTTTTTTAGTGAAATTGAAATTTGTACTTCTTTGTGAAAAAGATTATTCATTAAATATCATTACCACCAAAGGAAGAAAAAAAAACTCAGACCAGTTTTTTCCTCGTCGCGTAAAAGTTTTGTCATAACACAATAAATGTGTTTGGTTCGAAAATCTTAGTTTGACTTTGACCACAATAGTAGAACACTGATCGCACACGTGCTCTGGTTTCTCGTCTTCTCTGCCTTTCGGCCAAAAACTTAAAATGTCAAATCTAATCTTAAGGACCACAAAGAATTTTAGACGTCATGTTTGTGTTATCAACAATCTATAAACGGCAACCTGACTTTTCTTTTTCTCTGGCCTCAGGTAATAAAATTGCTGCAAATAGCAGCATATAGTACTATTTTCTAACCGTTAACTACGTTACGGTATAATTTATGGCTTCAAGAATATTATACTATTGTGTTGTTATCAGCCATTTGTATATAATTCAATGCGCAATAGTTCATGTATATATGTGTGTATATTAATCTATGTAATGCATGCACACTCATGCAAAATTATAAATATTTGCTGTCAAAAAGAAACATGGATAGATGATTTCCTAATTCCTAAGTCCTAACTAAGGGTAGACATCCAGGCTAAGAAGCCCACTGAAAAACTATTGAAGCCCATAGAGTTTAGTTCCAAAATATTTCTTACTTTATTATTTTTATTCATTTTCGATCTAAACTTGTTTATAAATAAAGTACTGTTGTTAACCACAAGTTTTCTAGATAGTGGGAACTTCAGTTTTCATCCAGGATCTTCTTGTAATATCCAGAGTTGGTATTTAGGATTTCTAATTTAAAGAATGTTTTAGAACAAACTCAATGGGAAATTTAGTTCGAAGTTCTCAAAATACATATATATTATATATATATATTATTATATTTGAAATATTTAATTTTACGGAAAATTCAACCCAAAAATTTTATGCAAACAAAAATATTTAATTGAATTTTTCCATAAAATAAAAATTTTATAATTAAATATAATATAATATATATATATATTTTAATTTTTTTTTGAGAACCCTGGAACAAAACCTCCCATTACTGCTCGTATACCAAAATGATTTAAACTGGGATACAAAGAAACCAGCTAGTACTTTTTATTACCACTAGATTATTCCCTTTCATTTGTTATCATAAATTCATTTATATCATTGTCTTTAGAGTGTATTTAATGACTACAAACTTTCACTTACTTAATTAGGCGAATTACAATAAGTGATTAAAGATCAGCAGTAAATATTTCACACTTTGACTTCTTTTTTACTACATCCTTGACTTATTATTATTTTATTTTTTTTGAAAAGATTTGACTTATTATTTTTCTCGAATCATCAGTTTAAAAAGAAGAGACTTGCTACAGGCTAACATACACCAAAATCATATAATATACTAGCTACTTAAATATATGGAGACGAGGGACTACAAAGCTGCACAGCTAACGAAAAGAATATATAAACGAACAATCATGGCCGTGAGCTTTGCCTTAAAGTTAAATGTATCATGATTAATTATTAGGGCAATCTCTTAGGTAACATTTTTCAAGTTTTTTGTCACAAAAATAACTCTTAACCAACAAAAATGATAAAATTAATCTTTTTTTTTTACAAAAAAATAGTATTTTTTTCAATTTTAAACTTCACCCCATAACTCTAAACCATAAGTCTAGATTAGTTAACCCAAAAGATATAAATATATATTTACACTCTTTAATAAATGTTATTTTTGTGATTTTTCTTTAAAAGTTATTTTTGTGATAAAAACTTTTTTAAATATATCTTAGGGTATTTCTCTAATTATTATCACAACTTCAATATTGAAATCGCAATTTTTGAGAAGATAGATCAGAATATTAAAAAGATGGTGAGAGGGATAAGCGTGGGGTCAATACCATATGGTTGTCAATAATTAGAATTTCAATTTTAGAAAAACTTCATAGTTTCATGTTTGGTGTTGTGACGTTCATGCAGACCAGAAACAGAAACTTAGACGTGCGGGACGTTAGCGTTTGAAACTGCCACAACACGCAGCCTCTCACGTGCAGAAATTAGGGTATTTTTGTTTGACATGCAAGCAACTAGTTTATAAGTCTTATTTATTTTTATTTTTAAACTGCAAATTAGAATGATAAGTCACGGTTGAATGCACGCTGCTTAGTGTTAATGGTCATGTTGTAATTTGGTTTGTATATTTGCCTGGTAAAGGAATTTTGAAACTTTCGCTTAGGGCAACAATTTTTGGTGAAAGAATTATAAGGCCTATATATGTATGTATATTCATAAACAAAATGTTATGATTGCTTCTCAATTTAAGTACTTACTAGGTGGGTTGCCCGCACATGCGGGCATTAATAAATCACTATAATATATTCTTTCTTTATTTTCTTCAATTATAATTAAGATGTTAATTATATCCAATAAATTATAATTATATCCTTTTTATTTACTTTTTTTATTTATCCACATGTTTATCTTCTTTTCTTTTATCATAGTCATTTTATCTATTACTATTTATTTTATTTTCTTATTAAGTTTTAGGTTTACAAAGTTAAAATAAAACTATATATCTATATAATTTTTTTTGTAAATTTTTAGATTTCTTCATTTAAATATCTATGAATTAAAATTTTCAGTAACAAAAATTATATTTTTGAATTAAATATAAAACTATAATACCAGGTGCATGTTTTTTACCATTCTTATATTATTTCATCATAGAATATTTTCATTAGACATAATATTCTATTTGGCTTAGGGAATCAAAAACTCTTGGCACGGCTCTGAGTCTATGTTAAACAAAAACGAAAACGATAAAAGGTCAAGATTAAATTGTTTTGTGCTTGAATTCTTTAACATATGCTCATGGACAATTGAAGCAAAGAATAACATTTTATCCCCTTATCTTGTTTATTATATATCTTTATTATCTCTGTTTTTCTTATTTAGACATATTATATTATTCATACCCAAAATATATTTTATAAAAAATTGAACTATTATTATTTGAAAGTTTTTTTAGTCACTGATCAATAAAAAGCTTTTACTATAAAGTTGAATAATAACTGATTTATCGAACTACTGAATAGTCCAAATTTATATATATATATATATATATATATATTAATATTAATTTAAGAAGTTATTTAAGAACTTACGCTTAAGATTTATAAGCATTTCTGAGATGTCAATTACATTAATCTATCAAAACTACATAATTTGTTTTTTTGCTCGAGTCAAATGACTCTTTTTGGAGTTTCCACACAAACATTTAGCTAAAAATACATTATTTTAAGATTAAATCTGAGTTTGATTACAAATCATGATATTTAACTATAGAAGGTGAACCATGAACTCATTGAACGTGTGAACTTGTAATGAACATAAGTAGACAAGTCTAAAACTTAGTATCCAAAGGGGTTCTCGCGAATAAAAGGTCCACATCATGTGTTGCTAGTTGCGGACATAAAACAACACAGAAGTGGAGGAGCAACAAAAGATGCAATATAGCCCATAGAATCTGTCCGGTCAATTGAACAAAGTGTTACATTTATTCTTTTTTTCTTCTTTTGTGTACTCTCTTTTTCGTTTCTTATTAGATATTTATCGAGTTATGCCTACATTTTCAAAAGATTACATAAGTGTACACACATGATATCAATTAATATCTAGCACGAAATAAGAAATATTTTGTTCTTTTCTTTTATATGATAAAAATTTATTTGCTATTAGATATTAGTTGGTTATGTCAATTGTCAAGAGTTTCTAAACTACAATATTGCACAAAACTGTTTATTTGTAATTCAAAAAATTACTATTACCACAATACCACATAATGTGTGTTAAATATTGTTAAAAGAGCTTATAGTCATGATAATTCTAGGCGAACGGTTAAATTTTTTGACAACAAAAGGCTGAATCTAGATACAGTCGGTTTCCAAAATTTTTTAAAATTTTTTACATAGGAATAAACCTCTAAATTACGTAAAAAAATTTTTATAAGATTTTTAAAAATTGTTTCGTGCCTCTGAAATCTCATATCCGGCTATGGACAACATGGGTGAAATAAATTTTGGCAGGCATATAGAAACAAGGAGGAGCACATAAGTGAAGTATTCCTCTAATTTATATAACTACGTGCCTATGTCTAGAACTTATAAAATATTATATATGAAATGTGGACTAAGAAGTAAGAAATAAGAAAATGAGGACACAATACAGAAAATTCTAAAGTGTAGGGTTGTCAAAGCTAATAATAAAAAAGCTTCCGCGTTTCGATAAATCTCAAACGTGCAATCTCACACCCATCTCGGTGCGATCATAAAGTTGACCTCGCGATGAAACGATTGAGCGTGGACCCCACATTCCTCCTATATCTACATCCACTATCCGCAAATCCTCACCGTCCATTTCCAACCCGTTATATTTTTAAACTCAGATTAAATAGCTGTAATGTATAACCAGTATAACGCGCCGAAAGAATTCTTTGACCAACGACCATCACTAAACGATAAATAAAATCATGCTTAATTATGTTTTAGTTTTCTTGAAAGAAGAATATATATTTTTCAACTTTAGAGTGCGCTAAAATTATATTCTAATTTTGTAGTATAGTTTTTTATAATAGCATAAAGAGAAAAAAATATTCGATGTACGTTAAAAGGAAAAGCTATTCGATTTATTCATTATAATATTACTAAAAGATATTTAAATATAAAACACGCCCGTCAAAAAAGGAAAAGCTGACGTCAGCAAAGTTTGACTCTTTTTCTCTTTCATCTTTTAAACCAAACCCCCACGCACTCTCTCTCTCTCTCTCTCTCTCAAAAACATAAACAGAGTCCTTCTCTCTCTCTAACGGAATCACACACGCTTTCTCTCTGGAGCTTAACGGAAACTCAACGGCCGTTCACAAATGAGGAAAGACGATCTTTACATCACCGTACCAAGCTTCTTCCGATGTCCTATATCGTTAGACGTGATGAAATCTCCGGTGAGTCTTTGCACCGGCGTTACCTACGACCGAGCTAGCATCCAACGGTGGCTCGACGGCGGGAATAACACCTGTCCGGCGACGATGCAGATTCTTCAGAACAAGGATTTTATACCTAACCGGACTCTTCAGCGTCTCATTGAGATTTGGTCTGATTCAGTTCGTCGGCGAGCTAGCGTTGAATCGGCGGAGTTAGCTGCTCCGACGAGAGACGAGATCGCTGACGCGATCGATAGAGTGAAGGTGGAGAAGGAAGAGAGGTTTGACCGCGAAGTTTTGGCGAAGATTCTAAGGTTCGCGAGAGAATCCGATGATAACAGAGGCTTCCTCGCCGGAAAAGATGATTTCGTGAGGCTTCTCGTGGATCTCATGAGCCAGGTGGATTTCAAAACCACCTCCGCTGCTAAATTGCTAATCGTTCAAGAGGCGGTTAAGATTCTTAGCACGATTCGAACCAAAATCTCAGATCGAAGACGGTTTTCGAATCTGGTTTTAAACAACGGTCGAGATCGGTTGACGACGATCGTCTACTTATTCAAAACCGGGAATGTTGAGTTAAAGATTGTCTGCGCCGGTTTACTCGAATTTATCTCGGTCGACTCCGAATCAAAGGTGTTAATCGCCGAGAGAGACGGTTTAGTCTCCGAGCTGATAAAATCCATTAGCAGAGACTCCGATTCGAACTTAATCGAAGCAACGTTATCGTGTTTGATCGCAATCACCTCACCGAGACGCGTGAAGCTTAACCTAATCCGAGAGAAGCTCATCAAGGATCTCACGAAGCTCTTAACAGATCCAACGACGGCGAGCGTTTCAGTGACGGAGAAATGTTTGAAGCTTCTCGAGTCTTTAGCATCAACCAAGGAAGGCAGATCGGTAATCTGCGGCGGAGACGGCGAGTGTTTGAAAACGGTGGTTAAGAAGCTGATGAAAGTATCGACGGCGGCGACGGAGCACGCCGTGACGGTGCTCTGGAGCGTGTCTTATCTTTTCAAAGAAGAGAAGGCGGTTGAAGCCGTTACGAATACTAACGGCGTTACGAAGATTCTGTTACTGTTACAGAGCAATTGCTCTCCCGCCGTGAGGCGGATGTTAACGGATCTTCTTAAGGTCTTCAAGGTGAATTCAAGGTCTTGCCTTTCGGCTTACGACACCAAAACGACACATATCATGCCGTTTTGATTCAATTCTTTTTACTCATTAGGGTTCTTAGATTTGATTTTTCTTGAGAAAAAAAAAATATTATTGGGGGAGAGAGTGGAACAAAGCATCAAATTGTAAACATTTTGAATTTTTGAATAGTGAATATAAACTACAAAAAAAAAAGATTCAATTCATTTCTAGTCAATAATTCTCTTATTAATGTAAAGTAAAATCAAATTATTATGTTCTTGAATTTTTTTCCAATCATATTGTTCGTATCATTGATATGAAATTACTTTTTAAAATGCGAATTTTTAATAATATTCTGTTGGAAAATAGGTCCAAGTTTGTCAAAAAGATGAATACGTCATATAGTTCCCATCGACCCACAATGTGTAACGATGTTACATGTGATTTCAATTTCGTCTTTAGAAGATTCGAATACATCACACACGACATAGACATAAGCCTATACGAGTCCTAATCATCTTTATCTTTTCCTTCCATCTTGTGATATAATTTCATGCGTTATTATAGTCCATATATATAAAATCTTGAATACTACTACACTCACTCACTATAGTTCATGAACCAATCAACTCTTTTATCTTTACTAACCGAATATTCTAGCTTCACCGAAGTAGTTAGACTAGAGACCGAAGCGAACAAAGATTTGAAGGTCACCAGATGGCTCACCGTGAAGGGTCTTCGGTCTCAGGTGCTGGTTGTGCCGCATGTGAATCCCCCAGTAATCAGCCCAAGTCGAATATGAGATCGTATTGAAGCTAAAGTTTCCTCAAATACCACTAGACCAACTAACGTTGGTTCCAACCAACTATCTATCTCCATTGAAAACCAATGGAGAACCATTGTTTTTATTTCTTCTTGGACTTACTTAACCATCCTATCAAGGGAGAGTTCTAGAGACTATACGAATATACGTATTTGACTATTAATTGTATGATACTATTTTATCAGAAAAAAAAATGTAGAAATGGTCTCGGGGAACCCATGAATGAGTTGGATCCGGACCACTTATATTGAATACGAAAAGTAAACTATTTAGATGTACACTTTTTTTTCCATGTTGACTACATGCGTGGAACTAACTTTGGTGTGCGTTTTGGTCTTTTATTTAAATGTTGTTATTTTTTATACGATGCCTACAAAAGATGGATAATTAAAAATAGTTTGATTAGTGTAAACTCTTTCCCTTAGTCCAAGTTTGAGACCTGGCCTTTGACTCAGAAGTCGAATGAGACCAGAGTCGACGACAAACCGCCCACTAAGTATGAAAATCAGGATCTCTGTTTTGTTTATGGTCTTAAGGAAAAGTCGTGGACAAAGATTTGTAAAATGCGTGTAAGTTAGCTACTCGACCATTAAACCTTTTAGAACTTGACTGGTAGCTATAAGTCCATATTTATTTTTTAGGCATCACAAGAAAAGTTGTGTATTAATTTGACTATAGTTTTTGACTGGGAAAGAGTAATAAAAAAACTAACCTCCGTGATTAAGGAGACTCTAAACAATTTAGTATAATTTTTAAATTTTAAATTTTTTTCTTACAAATTTTGGAGCTTTGTTAATATAAAATTTATGAAAAATTTAGAGAAATTTAAATCAATATTTCTTTTGGCTATACTGATGATTACTCGTATGTATATAATAGACAAACAAAAATCGATTATACTACCACGAAATTTCTATTATATTGTTTCATCATCAGATCATTATACCAATGGGTATGTACAGTACCGCCCACCTGGTGCACTGACGGGCCCAAATTTCTACTCTGCACCGCCCATATAATTAATCTTTTTACTTTTCATTGGCCCAAAACTTATATCAGCCCGTTTAAAATTGGGTCATACAACCGGCTTATAATTCCATTGGGCTACATATTAAAACGTCGGCCCATTATTGGTAAAATACGAGCGTATTGAGACCACTATTAGTAAGGTACTAGTGAGAATCTGTGATCTTTTTTTTTTTGTTTTTTAAATTCTGTAAACTTGGAGTTTTTATTTGTCCTAATGATGTTTCTTATTATAACATTGTGTAGTAATATACACAATGTTGTATTGCTAACTTCACTAGGGCAATGATATTCTTATTATCCGATAAGTTTATGAAGTTAGCAATACAAATCAATGGTTATTGGCTTCTTTTTTTCCCAATGGAGTCTCCAGATGCTTGACCCTGTTGTGGAACTCTATGCGACTGACTAATCAGAGATTGGTTTGGAACTTTAGTTAAGCTCAAGTGTTTCAACCTAAAGAATTTTTAGATGATTCTTTTGGGCTGATGAAAGGATTTCTTCGTCCTCATGTTATCTCTACTTCAAAATCCATAGCTTTGTGTACGTATTCACCAAACTTATCATTCAATATATGTTTCACAAGAACAACAAAGTAACTTACTATATACCCTTTGTAACAGTTATTCAAGTTTCCAATTGCATCTACATGATAAGTCATCATCCATCAACCACTAAGAAAAATATCTTATGTTAATATATGCTTTGATATTTTTAACACTTGAATAAAGTTACGATGACAACTTCTCTCCTCTTCTGTTCAAAATGATCCTAAACACACCCACTCTCCTTTACAACATTCAAGCAGACTTCGAAGCCCACTCATCAGCCTGAATAAAACTAGCCACCGAGTAAACATCAACATGCTTCTCAGGTATCTCACTACTCCAAGGAACCCTCTTCGACCTAACCGACCCTGGACCCGTGTTCTTATACTCACCGTAATACAAAGTCTTCAACGCGAAATCCCCGTCCCAAGGCATCCATCCCTCAGGACTAGTCAAAGACTCAAAATTACAGTTTACAAACACCGTCCTCGAAAACTCCTTCCATGGCCTTCCCAAATAGTTTGTATGCCCCTTAGGGTTAGCTTGAAACTCCTTCATGTACTCCTCTGTTCCGTTAATCGAACAGTTCAAGAACACAAACCCTGTGGACTGCGCCGCGTTGATCCTCCCGTGTGCTGTGATAGCATTGTTTGCGCCGCCTCCTTGGTCTAGTTTTGAGTTTTTTGAAGCGATTAAGATACTGCAATCTTGGAATACAGCTGCTGAGTTACCGAATATGAAGTCAACGTTGCCTTGGATACGACATTGTTTGTAGAATTGACGAAGTGAGTGAGAGTAAACTGTGTCTTGGTTCCCAAGAAACTCGCAGTTTTCGTGTATTGAGTAATCGCTGTCTGACCTAAACGCAACCGCTTGGTGCGCGTCTGCTCCCGCCGTGTTCTCTATGGTTAAATCACGTGCCATGAATCCATCTCCAAGAACTCCTACACAAACAAACACTTGTAATCAATCAATGCTCGAGAAACAGCTAGACAACAGTTATATGAAATTAATGATTAATAGAACGGCTATAACTACAACTAAAATAAAACGGAGATACTATCAATTTTTTGAAAGTCCAAATCAATATTTAAAATAATTGTTCGCTAAAACTGTTTGGTTTATGTTCGATTTAACAATTAAGCGAATGTCTAAACCGATTTTTAGAACAGGGTTGTAGTGATCTAACATGTCCAAATCTTACAAGACTAACATTAAATATAAACTCACCGACGGTTGCAGAGTTGAACGTTGTCATCCCTGGTTGCCCTACATTAGCCGAACCTGTAATTACCGTTTTACCCATACCGTCTCCAATAAACACGACGTTCTTTTTCTCAAACGGAACCCTAACGGTTTCCTCATACACACCTTCCTTAATCCGTATCACAAACTTAACGGTTCCGTTAGTTGCCGGCGCTGCATCAACCGCTTCCTGAACCGTTTTATAACCGCACCCTTTCCCTCCGTCTTTACACACCGTCACGTCTACCTTTAAACCGGACGGAAACCCCAAACCAGCATCCTTAACCGTACCGGAACTCGGTTTAACCTTCTCCCAGAACCCGTCTCGTTCCGTAGCTGGTGGGATCCACGAAGCGACGTCGTCTCCGAAATTATCGAACGACACCATCATCCCCAACGCGGTGCCGGTGAGTTTCACGAGATCGCCGAGGAACGTGATGGTGTCGACGACTTGCTTCGTGTCGTTGACGGTTTTGAGACCTGACCAGCAATCGTACTGGTAAGCGAGGGCCGCGCTCATCCAGGCGCGGCCCTCTTTGACTCCGCCGCTCTTCAGAGCGGCGGATGTCGATTCGGTACGGTGCTGGGAGTAAGAGAGGATGTCGAGGCAGATTGTGGCGATGTTCGTGCGGTTTTTATTTCCCGCGGAGGAGTTTAGGATGGATTTGATTTGGGACTGACCTAACTTGAGGTTCTCGGAGGAGAGGGAGATCGCTGAGTGGATGATCTGAACCGGTTTGGGATCGGGAGGGACCAGACCCGGTTTAGAGAGGGAGGAGAAGCAGTGGTCAGGGAAACGCGTTGCGTTGCAGGCGAGACGGATCTGAGCGATTGGAGGAGGGGAAGGAGGGAAGGCGGAGGAGGAACGGCGGAGGGAGGGGGATGGTGCGGTGCGTTGTGGGAGGATTTGGAGTAGATGATGAGGGTTAAGAGGAGGAGAAGAATGGCGGAAACGGCGATGATGATGAGGATTAAAATACGAGAGGGAAGGCTTTTCCGGTGAGGTTTAACGGCGGAGGAAGCGAATGGAGTGGAGGAGGAGGTGGAGAGAGAGCGCGGGAGTTTCGGAGAATCCATTTCGAGGGAGAGAAAAATATATTTCTATATAAGTGTGTATGTATAGGTTCAGATATTTATCAAATAATTGAAAATCTGAGTGAGAGAGAGGATGGGAGGGGATGGAGACCGATGACAATTAAAGATGTCGGGAGTTTCTGGGTTTTGTATTTTTCTTTTCCTGTTTTAACTTCTTTTTTTTACGGTTATTAGGGAGAAAGGGGTTTAGCAATTAAAATTAGGGTAAAATATGTTTTTACCAGTTATTTTCGTCAGTTATAATTTTAGCGTAGTAAATTTAAACGGGCCGGACCGTAACGAGCTAAAGCTCGTTAATCTATATTTGAGAGTTTAGGATTATTGCGGCAGCAATATAACATTTGGGCCTCTATAGGCCTAAATTCGTTAAATTGCACTCTCTCTTTTGGTTTCAAATCCCAAAACTACATGGTTAGCTTAGCTGCTTAGAAAATATAACGCGAGCCAATGGACTTATGAAACTGTGAGATTAGGCGTGTTTAAAGAGAACTAACACTCCTAGATGGATTGATGATGAAAGCCTATAAGAAAGATGATAGTAAGAGTAAAAAACATATGGAAACAAAGAGTAGTGTATTTAAGTACATCAGCAGTTAGGGGTCAATAGCCATCGGTGTGATGCGTTTCCTGGCCGGTTTATTTGAGACAGGTGTGTTAACTTTGCTCTGCAATGGCTGTTTCTCTCCCTCTGGTCTTGTCTCTATCATCACTTCATCTGTTTTCTGCATAACCTGCTTTGTCTCCTCACTGGTAACTTTGCTTGGCAATGGCTTTTGTTTCTCTTCGTCTTCTTTTGATTCAGCCTGTTTACTTGTCTCGTCTGGTATTGTTTCAGTCATCAGCTCATCGGTTATCTCTAGAACATGCTTTTTCTCTTCGCCATTCACCGGTTTGTTTCCTACTGCAATAGAATATTAATGTGTCAGTCCAGTTCTGGAACGTATAAGAGAGTTAAGAGTCTTTAAGGGCAAACCAGAGATGGAGACAGGCTCTCCTAGTTCGTTATCTTCAAATTCAACAAGTGTGCAATAACCATCTTGCGAGGACAGTGCTAGGTACGAGGCAGTAGGTGACCTACTTAGCACAAGTAATTTGATCATTGCTTACAATTGAAAACCGTGAATTTTTTTGATATTCAGATCTTAGATAAGGAGACTATTGTTTTTACCATGTTATATCAGTTATTGCAGCATAGTGGAGACCTGCCAAGACTTGAATAGGAGCGACACACTCCGTGTCATATATGTACACCGAATTTAAAGTTGCAATGGCAAAGACAATACGATAAGGAAGCTTGAAGAAACCATCTTCTGCATGTTCCAATAATAACATTTAGGTTACATCTCAAAGGCCTTGATTCTATCTTAAAGAAACTGAAACACGTATTATAAGAAAACATAGTATACCAGAACTTGAACCCCGGAGTTTAAATGCAACAGGGCAAAACCGAACCACTACAACCGGTTTATTAGCACCTGGAAGCTGCAGTGCAGGTCTGCTCGCAGGAAAAAAAAAAACGAAATGAGCGCGTGTGAGACTTTGTATTGATTTCTAATTATATCATACATAAGCTCAAGCAATTGAATTAAGATCACATGGCTCAGCTTTAAAGAAAAAAAAACTTAGACGCTTACAAAATGTTCCACAAGTCTTAGGACTTCCAAACAAGAAGATGGCAAGGTGTGGTGATCTTACCTTGAAAGGTCCTTCCTAGAAAAGACATAAGTAGCATTTACAGCTTCAGATGTAGGTGAAATCTTGAAAGAGCCTGCAAATCAAATACAGTGAAACATAATTAATATCCGGACAAGCTATGTGATGATCTAAGAAGGACTGGTTATTAGGGATAATTACCTGATGGAATGAGTAAAAACGATCCATCAGGTGACCATGACAATCTTCGGAAGAAAGAAGGCAATGTCTCATCATGAAAGAGATGGGTTTTCACTGTCTGCATATCATGGTCATTATGAAAACTGGATACTGTATATTCGCAACTAATCATGAATCTCTTACCTTAGTGTCATCTCCTCGTTGCTGATCTGCTTTAGTGATAACATGCTGACAAACATAGTTCATTTTCTCACCACTTTTACTCTTTGCTTGAGGCTTATTGACATATATCCGGCATGTTCTATCTGAGCTAAGGGAGGCTACGTACTTTGACAAGGGGTCCCAGGCAACGCCTTGAACATAGTGACAGTGGGCATCCAGTATCTGATGAACAGAACCTTGTAGGAAATAGGAAAATATAAGAAACAGAAAATCTGGAAGCAACATGAAAAATGAGTTACATCCTCTTTAAGTTCTTCTCACCTTTGTTAACGTCCCATATAATGCAAGAGTTATCCACTGAGCCAGATATCAGAAAGGCATCATCAGAAGACCACTGAAGATCCAGGACGTCCTTTCGATGGAATCTAGCAGGAGAAAACAAAAGTCAACATAATTCTCTTTGCCTACATTTCTACTCCAGAGATAATGGAACTTTCATAAGCCCTACACTATGTGACTAGTCTACATTCGAATGCGTCCATGAAACTTTCATAAGCTCTACACTATGTTACTACCCTACAGAAGCACTCTCCCCTCTTGATAGCAACAACATTGAAGATGGTTCTTGCTAGCCTAAAACTTATCGGACTTCAAAAGCATGACATTCAGGTGAAAAGACTCACGATAACGACTTGTGAACTTTCCAGGACTGATTGGTTTCACTAGGATGCAACTTCCATATGATAAGCTCGCCTCCTGCATTATAACGAATACAAAACTGCATAGTTGGTTACACTAAGCATTCAAAATATGCAAAACACACTCGCATCTTAACAAACAAATGTGTTCTCGCGGTCGTACCGTCTGCTCCTGAGGCAAGCAATTCCCCTGAGAAAAAAACATCATACAACAATCATCAGCACTAGCTAAGCACATGACTACAGCTCAAGAGCATCTCTTTTAACACAAAGCTTTATGCAGTTGTTTAATTATTACAATTATCCAAGAAACAAAAGTACTAACCAGAGTGAGAAAAACGAATGGTATTCACAGCACATCCATGGTAAATGAGGCTGCTCTGGTAAGATACACTGGGAAGCTTCTTCTCCGCTTGACCAGAGTTTAGTAACCATAGCTGCAGAAAAAAAAACAATTTATTCAACAATCAATACCCAATATCATTCCTTATCCTCTAAAATCCATCAACCCAATTAGATGATCACACGCTCGAAAGCTCTCGACTTTCGAACAATCAAGAGGAACCCATATCCTAAATTGGATTAAATCGAATTAATTTCTGACAAAATTGCGTAACCTTGATATCGTAATCAGCTCCGGCGGTGGCGAGTAAACCGGAAATCGGATGAAAATCAAGGGTTAGCACAGGCTTCCCGTCGTGCCAGCTGATCTGTATAGTTCCTCCCTTCATCTTCCTGATAATGGAGAATGCCCAGATTCGTGGCGGATTTGTTTTCTCGGGAAAATTAGGGTTTATGGGATTAGTGGGAAGAAGAAAGAGAGTACTAAAATGGACTGTCACTCTGGCGCGTCTTTTGGGCGCGAAATATATTCCACGTGTACAATTACGATTTTATCCCACCTACTAATCCGGTTAACCCTGACCGGTCGAGTTATTAGTCAAATCAATTATTTAGTGTCATGCTCTGTTTAGTATGATAGCGTGGACTACTGTGGTCGTTGACCTACCAAGAGATTCACACTTGACTAGTGTATATATAATAATTGTTTCCACGTAAATTTTTTATATTTTATTAATAAATATCCAAAGAAAGTAGAGTACACGTCTTTTGCTTTTAATTCGTAGATCAATCGACGTCGTCTAGAAAAGTAGTGATAGTAGTAGTAGTTATGTGGTCGACCATTGTCAAGCTTTTATTTTTGTTATGCATAGACCTTTCTTTAATTGATACTTTTAAAACCTTATCCCAATTTTTAAAAAGTTTCCAACATATTCGATAACACGTATAATGCATATTGATAAAGCAAAAGTAACATAGAACCGGTTCGTTTAATAAAATATTCTGCTTCCCATGTCTCTTAGAGCACCCGCAACGCAAGGGGTTACTTAAAAATTTTTTTTTCTTTTTTTTTTTTAACTTTCTGTAAAAAAAAAAAAATTAATAATTGCACCAATCGCGGGCCGCCACGTGTCGATGGGACCCGCGAATAGTGCAAACAATCAGCAACAACAGTTGCTTATTTAACACACATAGGCATCGCTTATTTCTTTGTGGGGTTTCCATTGGTTTTTTGTGTTAAAACCAAGAGAAGCAACCCCCATTAAAGATGGCCTAAGCCTTTTCCCCAAATGTTTGGCACTAAACACGACTTAATGTTTTTGGTACAATTGTTAAAATGTACAACGTCAACATTCATATAGTGATCTCTAACATTATTTTGTTCATCAAGTTGAAAGCAAGTAGCAAGAATCTTTCTCGAACCAAAAAAAGTAGTGAAGGATACGAATGATAAACTAAAAATTACAAATTCCGAATTTAGTAGAGATTTATAATTAACATAAAGTTATAAATAGAGCTTTTGACATTTTAGCAAAGTTTTTTAAAAAGAAAAAATATTACAACAATAAATTATTCTGTTTATCAAGTTGAAAGTAATTAGAAAAGGAGAATCATTCTAAAAAAAGTAGTGAAGACGAATGATAAACTAAAAATTACAAATTCCGAATTTAGTAGAGATTTATAATTAACATAAAAATATAAATAGAGATTTTGACATTTTAGCAAAGTTTTTTTAAAGAAAAATATTACAACAATAATCATTCAGCAAGCCGATCAAGAATCCCGGAGACAACACCACATATACGTCTCAAACTCACTTCACGCCGGTGAATCTCCACCGGATAAACCAAGCCTTTAGCTCGCCGGAAAATATTCCGACAAACGTTAGGATAATCCTCAGCCGCCAAGACATGCATGTAAGCGTAGTCATAAGCTTCCTCATCAAGATCTTGAATAGCCAACCGGAGAGAATCAACTGCGAGGGCATACTTCTCGGAGCAATCTTTTAAAGTCTTCTTGAGGACGGTGTCCTTTGCGGTGGCGGTTAGGTTTCCAGAGATGTAAGTAGCGGTTGCGGTGGCGTTCTTCATACCAACGCCGACCATAATGGCGGCTAGACCTTTTGTGTCGGCTGTGGGGCTTCTTGGGTCGGACTTGAGAGCTGAGACACAGAGGTGGTAGTAGTTTGTGGTTTTGCAAGTTGTTTCGATTATGGTTGTGTTGGATTTGACTGAGAGTGTGGTCGATGATAGGATAACGAGGAGGAGGAGGAGGAAGATGGGAGAAGTAGCCTTAGCCATTTCAAGAATATGAGTTTGAGCAAACGTTTATGGAGAGATATGTAAAGAAGTATGATCCTTTGTCTTATATCCTGAGCAGTTTTTTTTTAAATACTTAATCATTCAGTTTCATTTTTAATTGTCAATATCTAGTTTTGTACTAACTCCGTTTTATTTTAATTATTGTTCTATGTTTTTGCACATAAATTAAAAAAAATATTTAATTTTATATTTTTTAAAATAAAACATTATCTAATCACATTTTAACCAATTAAAAATAGAATAACATATAAAATTAATAAATTTTGTATTGGAATCGTAAAACGACACTTATTTTGCAACGAAAATTTTACTCTACAACAATATCTAAATTGAAACGGAAGTAGTATATTTTAAAATAAAACATGTTGCATATATAGATAATCATATATTAATTAATAAAAATAAAATAAAAATAAAAATTTAATATATAAAATTAATAAATTTTGCATTGAAATTATAAAACAATATTTATTTTGAAATAAAAATTTTACTTTAGAATGATGTTTAAAATAAAACGAAAAAGAGTATTATAAATAAATGAGAACATATCTTTGTTTTGGGTTGGTAATCGCAAAATGATATTCTCGAGTTAATGTGTTAATTGTGCTTTCGTCAGGTTGCTATATAGTATAACGTGTTAACACGTGAAGAAACCCGATTAGGAATGGGTTATATACTTTTAATCTTTCTTCATCTGGAAGTACTATAATTGACTATTTATATATATCATCGCCCGAGGAGAAAACAAAGTAGTTTTGTACTAAATGTAAGTTTAATCACAGTTAACAATATAGGGATTGTAAAGTGCCAATGCGAATTTCCTTTTATGAGTTTATCAACATGGTGTGTGAATCTATCGACCATAAATTCAAAGACATGATGATGAGTTGTGTGTAGGTGTTTTGCATCTTGGAACTTTGCGAGAGTGTTGATCTGTGAATCATGTGATTCATAAGAATCAGAAAGCCTTGTTTGGCTGTTTCCCTTTCACGACAAAAACTCTTGTCTGTCACTTGTTTTTGCTCTTATCTTAAAAACTATTTGCTCTTACCTTTTTCTTTAAATAATATATTTATATATGGCATCGCACTTCTAACACTGTAATTAAACAAAAAAACTGATCAACATAACCAGAGTATATTTAATCTCAAGTCTAAAGGTTGATGAAATCAATTTTTAAAACCTGTTGAAAACATAACTAGAGTTAAACCTAAGTTCAACAATTTTTAATGTCGATTAATGTATAAACAGAATAAACGTGAGACTTTACTTATAAGCTTTGTATCTTTCATGACCAGAGTAAACCTCTTATTAGGCATGAAACTGACAAGAATCTTCGACTAATAGGCTATACCCTTTCGAACTTCCACATATCCTTCCTAAAGCCCATTATGAGAGGTGCGGCCCATATTACATTCTAAGCGATTGATGGGCCTAATTGCATTTTATTTCTAATGATTATCTTACATGTAGATAGCAAGAAGAACAAGGTCTATGTGCAGAACCTAGGTTATGTGGCAAAGTTTTTTTTTTTTACCACAAGACTCTTTACTATGACGTAGCTTTGTTCATGTTCTATATTCTGAAGAATTCAAAGAAAAAGATAATACCGACCCAAACTTGCGTATATGGGTTGATCCTTTGCTTTGAACGTAATTAAATACATTTTGGTAAATATTCTATTTGTTAGGGAATGGAATATTATCTTAAATTTTAAACCGTAAAAGAGGGTAAGTGGAGAAGTTCAAGATTCAAGAGAAGAATATAGGAGAAATAAACGTAGAAACATAGAATTAGTACTTTGCTTGAGACGTTTAAAACGTTCAATGACTGCAATACTTGACGTGAGATGTGTCTATGTAAAGGAAAAGTACAAAAGTATCCTGGCACTGAACGCTTATATATAACTCATGTTTGTAGTTACAAATCACAAACAACTAAACTCTCAATATAGAGGTATAGCCATGGAACATCTTCCATCTCCACTCGTTTGCCCTATCGTACGACTCGAAAACATTCCTTCTTCTGCCGATTATAAAATAATTAATGGAAGTTATTTCTGCATGGTTGACGATTCTTATTCCTTGGACGAACATGATGAACACCGCTTTCACCGCCTTGCCCCCTTATATTGGTGCAACAACAAAAAGTCAAGAGATGAGCCTTCTTGGTGTGGTGTTTGTGAATGTAAGGAATCCAATACAACCTATTACTTTTGCGATGATTGTAACGAATCCTATCACAAAGAATGCGTCGAGTCTTCCTCTGAAATCAAATCTCCCCATCACCCTAAACACCATCTCCAACTTATCAAGCGTACAGGTGACTCAACTATGTCTCCTAATCTCGACTGTAAGATACTTGATTGTTCTTACTGTGGGTCAAGTTGTGGAATTGAGTCTTTATTTTATCACTGTTTTATTTGCGAGTTTAGTTTGGATCCTGTTTGCGCAGTAAGACCCTCATTTCTGAACGACCAAAAAATTCATGAGCATACTCTCCACCACTTTCCTAGAAAAACAGATTTAATATGTGACGCTTGTGGGTTAGTTGATAGCCAATCTCTCATCTACGTTTGTCTTGAATGTGGTTTCGTTATCCATACAAAATGTATCAACTTACCGTTTGTCATAAGAATATCCCGTCACGACCACCGTCTCTCTTTTACATATTCACCTTCTAAATTATTTTCTTGTGGAGTTTGTCATCAAAAGGTTGACGAAAATTATGGAAAATATATTTGCACGAAAGAATGCACTTACGTAGTGCATTCCAAGTGTGCAACTCGGAGAGATGTGTGGGATGGAAAAGAGCTCGAGGAAGAACCAGAAGAAGAACAAGAATATGAAAATCTAAATTCTTTTGAAGTGATAGGTGATGGAATTATACAACATTTCAGCCATTCACATCACATGAGGTTTGAAAAGAAGACCAACAATATATTGTATGATGAAAACAAGAAATGTCATGCATGCATACTTCCTGTTTATGATGGCGATATTTACAAATGTATAGACTCGACATGTGATTTTGTACTCCATGAAACATGTGCAAATCTTCCTCGGAGGAAACATCATATGGCACATCCCTATCCATTTATTCTACAAGTGAGTGACACTGAAGCTTTCTTTTGTGGATATTGTAATCGTTTGTCGTGTGGTTTCAGATATGTGTGTTCCGAAGGGGATGAGTCTATTAATTTAGACGTGCGATGCGCTGCAATATCTGAGCCATTTAACCATCAACTTCACCCACATCCTTTGTTCCTAAGCAATGAACTTGGAAAATATAGACCATGTTCAATGTGCAAAAAAGGGAACATTCGAACTTTAAATTGTATCGTATGTGACTTCTCATTGTGCTTCTATTGTGCTACACTCCCATATAAAGTGAGATATGAGCATGATCAACATTTTCTCATTCTTTCTTATGAAGAGAATGCAAGTCTTAATTGGTGTGAGATTTGTGAGGAGACTTTAGCTTCATACAAATGGATTTATACATGTAATGAATGTGGGGTCGCATTCCATATTGCATGTTTGCTAGGGAAATGTGCATTTTATGTCAAGCCTGCTCAAGATCTCTTGTTCGATGATAAAAAGTTTAATATATTTCTGAGCAATGGTCTCACTCGACCCATCTGCAAAGAATGTCAAAGGCGTTTCCAAGATAAACTAATGATCCAATTATTGGATGATGGTGAAGAAATTATAGCTTGTTATCGTCATTGGGAAGTGCGAGAGACTTAAAGATCAGGAATTCGGAGTGTTGGTGGAGGGAAAAACAATAACCAACTTGACATATTTGGGTTGATATTTAAGACTTCATGGTTATATAAATAAAATGATTACGTATTGTGTTTTATTTTCAAGAGTCTACTAATGTAGTTTGAATAATATTTATCAATAAAATTAAAACATTATACATGTTTTGACATACTGTACTCATAATTTTCTTTAAATAATACAAGTGTGCTATTGCATCTATTTATGAGTCAAAATTCACTAAAAACATACTTTTTGTTTTTTTTTTCATATTTGACGTTTTAGAATTATATACATATATTAAAAACATTTAATTATTTGTTATTTTCTAAACAAAAACATCATTAACTATTTAACTAGCCACAATTCAACCAATAATTAAATATAATCTATAATATCATTGGTCATCTAATATTAAATATTAGAATGTCAGATAATTTGGAACCAATAAATTCTTATTGAATGTCAAATATAAATAATGGAGAGAGTAATTAGATTACACAATGCTCTTGGGATCCACAATCTCAACATTCACCTTTCTTTCCTACAATTAATTGATATTATCATTTTATTGATTTTTAGCATTGTGGATTACAATATCATGTACCAAGATTTTTCATATACCGTTAACAAAAATTATAAAGCATTGTTCAATATCATATATAAATATATATATATATATATATATATATAATTATCTACTGAAAACTTGACGATAAAAAACGAATTTAATATTTTTAATACTCCTTCAAGATTCCATGTTCCACTTGACATGCTTCTTGTCCCAACACTCTCATCAGATTTATGAAGGCTACCTCAGATTCCTAAGGCATTGCAGATTAATGAAGTTACAATGCAACAAAAGGTGGAAGATAGAGTGATTGTCCTGCGAGGACCTTCAACATCTCTTGCCATGTTTTCAGAATGTGAAGTAACGAACACACCATAAACTGGTTTGGATTTTCTTTGTTTTTTTTAACATGTTCATTGTATCGGTTCCATGTTCTGAGACATAGGAAACTCATTTTCGCAGAAAATCACATCGCGAGAGACCGATACAATACCAGTTTCCAAATTATAGACACGCCAACCTTTCTTACCGAAAGGGTATCCGAGAAAGATTGATTTTGTAGCACGACTCGCGAATTTATCTCCTCCATGTTTCTGATTATGAACATAGCAGAGACATCCAAAAACTTTGATATGATTCATTGGAGGCGGTTTCTTATAAAGAAGATCGTATGGTGTTTTTCCGTTAAGAACAGCAGTAGGAGTACGGTTGATGAGATAGCCAGCTGCTAAAGCACAATAGCTCCAAAACTCGACAGGAAGTGATGCCTGAAATCTGAGAGCACGAGCTACATTCAGCAGATGACGATGTTTGCGCTCAACGCGACCATTTTGTTGTGGAGTTCCGACACAAGAAGTTTCATGGATGATTCCCTTTCCGGAGAAAAAATCGGTTAAGCAGAGAAACTCAGAACCATTGTCACTTCGTATGGTTTTGACTTGTGATTCAAATTGTCTCTCTACCAGAGCAATAAAATCACGAAGGTGTTTGGGTGCATCTTGCTTAGATGGAAGAAGATATATCCATACAGCACGAGAGTAGTCATCGAGAATAGTAAGAAAGTACTTGGATCCATAGATGGATGTAGTTCTGTAAGGACCCCAAAGATCACAATGGACTAACTCAAAAACCTTAGTTGTTTTATTACTGCTTAACGGAAAAGAATCGCGAGTTTGTTTCGCACGGATACAAACGTCACATGTCTTAGAATCAAAAACACCATTACTGAAATCAGAAAAATTCAATAACTCCAAAGCCTTTGAAGAAGGATGTCCCATACGGCTGTGCCATAGCTTTGACGAATTCGTATCAGCTTGTGAGACTGCCGCTGCCACATCCATTCCTCTGAAAAAATATAATCCATTCAACTGCTCACCCGCTCCAATCAGCATCCGTGTGATGCGATCCTGAACAACACAAAGACGATCAGATATCTGAAAGATGCACTTCCTATCACGGGTCAGATGAGACACAGAGATTAGATGGCAATGCAGGCCATCAACGAAGAACACATTGCGCAGAGTAAGCGTTGAACCAACAGACACTGTTCCATGTTTTGTTGAGGTCGTGAACCTTCCATCAGGAAGTTTGATTAACATGGGTGCCATGTCGTACAAATCAGTCAAATAATCAATGCTGCCAGTCATATGATTTGAAGCTCCTGTGTCAATAATCCATGAATCAAAGAAAGACATACCTGAGGGATTAACTTTGTGATTATTTAGCATGTGAACCAGAGTCTTCCATTGAGTGTCATTTAAACCACTGAAACCAATACGATCTTCTGAGGTAATCATCGAGTTGACAGAGGCTGGAGAGACTTCCGTAGATAGATGGTTCACTCGAGCAAGCTCTGTATTCTTAGGTCGAGGCTGATTGTTCGCGGAAGATGCACTCGAGGACGAAGCAGGTTTGTTTCTTGTACGTTCACCCCACCATGCAGGGTAACCGATCTTTTTGAAGCAATTTTCGCTAAGGTGACCAGTTTTCCCGCAAAGAGTACAGACAAGAGAACCACCTCGTGTATCTGTTTGTTGTCGAGAACGATTCTGTGTCTGCACGGCAAAGCTTCCACCCCCAGTTCTGTCATCGTGAAGACGAGCAAGAGATTTTGATTCGTCATCTTGAGCGAGAACATTGTAAGCTTCATCGAGAGATGGTAAAGGAGTTCGTGACAAGAGTGAAGATTTAACCGCTCCATATAATGATTCATCAATCCCCATGAGAAACTGGTGAAGTTTATCCTCTTCGCGTTCCCGTGCTATGTCTTCCATTGTTTTTGCTTGCTGGTAGTCGGCTAGACTCGTCCATAGCTTTGTAAGCTTACCAAAATATGTTTCGATCGGTGTTCCTTGTTGTCGACAGTTAGCGAGTTCGGTTTTGAGTCTCTGAACCCGCTGCCCGTTCTTCATCGCAAACCGCTTTTGGATTTGCGTCCATAGACTCGAAGCATCATCACCGTGCGAGAGAGTTGAGCAAAGTGATTCTTCGATGGTGAGCTTAATCCATGACACAACGAGAGCGTTGTTTGCACACCAATCTTCATAGTCTTCAGATTCTTCAGATGGTTTTTGTATTGATCCATCTACAAACCCGAATTTCTTTCTTGCTTTTAGAGCAAGACGAATGCTTGCAGACCACTCATCATAATTTGGTCCACGCAAGGCTGGTCTGGAGATAACGGTTCCAGGATTATCACCGGCCGAGAGATCGTACGGAGAGATAGTTCTCCGAGTGGTTTCAACACGTGATGTCGTGTTTCCAGAGGTAGCAGATGAGTTTTCTGCCATCGTTTGTTTTCAGAAGAAGCCGTCGATAGAGTAATCAGCTAGCTTAGGTCAAAAATAGAAGAAAAGGAAAATTCAGAATGATCGAGAAACCAGAAAACCTAGATTTAGGTTTAATGCTCTGATACCATGTTAAGTTTCTTGGGCTTCCAACTTAAAACCAATTGGCAATAAGTGGATTGGCCCAAGTCCCTTATATATTACTCATGTCCCTTACATATTTCCAATGTGGGATCTTTTCTCCAACACCCTCCCTCGAGATAATGGTGGGTATAACCATTAATCTCGCAGAATCCATCATACCCCCCCGAGACAATGCTTTATTTCTCTAGCAATCTCGAAGGAATTGAGCCTTCTTTTGGGCCATCAATTCGTGGGATGATCGGGCCACTGTCCGGGCCGGATTAATGGGCCAGGGTGTTGGGCCGGCTCTGATACCATGTCAAGAACCTTTGATAGTATAAAGATGATTCTTATTAGATACGTTGTGTAGGCTATGCCTTATATACAAAGAGATCAAGCTTAGGTTACATATAACCTAGTTACAACAGTCTAAACGTAGTAAGGCCCTATAGGGCCCAATAGTCAAGATAAACAGTACTAGCTAATATGACATGTATACCATGTCCGGACCAAACCGTAGCTAATATAACTAGGATATTTTTTCTGATTTATAATCAACATATATTATAGGGGTCAGTTAACAAAAATTTACACTATTTCTCAGTTTTCTCAAAGAAATATACATGTAAATTTTGTTTATTTAAAAATTCACATGGGTCAACTGACACACATGACAAGATGCTGCCTGGTGCCTCAGCCATATAACCCCACAAAACGGTTATGGTTTGATCCTTTGCGTTGAAAGTAAAATACATTTTGGTAAAGATTGTACTTCTATGCGGGAACAGAATATTATCTTAGATTTTAAACCTTAGAAAAGGGTAAGTGGCAAAGTGTAAGAATTAAGAAAAGAATATGAGAAAACAAACTTAAACGCATAGAAATAATACTTTGCTTGAGACCTGTAAAACATGCAATTACTGCAATACTTGACCGACGTAAGATGTGCTATATAAAGGAAAGTATAATAATAGTCTCGAATTGTTGAACGCTCTATATAACTCGTGTTTATAGTCACAGTTTACAAATCACAACCAACTAAACTCTCAATTTTTACAAAAAAAAAACTTCTCTCTCAATAAATTATAGCCATGGATTCCGTGGAACATCCTCCACCTTCTCGCCTCATTTGCCCTGCCATACGATCCCTAAAACGAGTGTTTTTCAAGAAACTAAAAGGAACCTCAGAAACGGGTGGGACTAAACGTACACAAATTAATGGAAATACTTTTCTTATGATTGACAGTCCCTATTTCTTGCAAGGTGCATCTCCACATAATCACCACCACCTTTACCCCTTATATCGGTGCAACAAAAGGTCAAGAGATGAGCCTTCTTGGTGTGGTGCCTGTCATTGTAAGGAATCCAATACAACCTATTACTTTTGCAAAGAATGTAACGCATCGTACCACAAAGAATGCGTAGAGTCTTCCCCTTTAATCAAGTCTCCTTACCACCCTAAACACCATCTCCAACTTTTCATATATGCCCCTCTTTTTTCTAAACTTGGTTGTACGACATGTTATTGTTCGTACTGTGGATCAATCTGCGGTGATAGTCACAAAAAATCTTTTTACTACTGTTTTATTTGCGACTTTAGTTTGGATCCTATTTGCGCAGTAAGACCCTCATTCCTGAACTACCGAAAAAGGCATAAGCATACTCTCAACTACTTTCCCAGAAAAACTGACTTGATATGTAACGGTTGTGGGTTAGTTGATAGCAAATCTTTCATCTACGTGTGTCTTCAATGTGATTTTGTTATCCATAAAAATTGCATTTACTTACCATTTGTCATAAGTATATCCCGTCATGACCACCGTCTCTATTTTACATACTCTCCTCTTAAAGTATTATTGTCTTGTGGAGTATGTCGTAAAAAAATTGACAAAAATTACGGAAAGTATTGTTGCACGAAAGATTGCACTTACGTAGTGCATTCTATGTGTGCAATCCGGGATGATGTGTGGGATGGAATAGATCTCGAGGAAGTAGCAGAAGAAGAAGAAGAAGAAGAAGAATATGAAAATCTAAAGTCTTTTGAAGTGATAGGTGATGCAAGTCCGCTCCCATGATCGACTCATCAACTTGCATAGCCTCCTCATAACATTCAGGCTCGCCTCTATCTGTGAGCAGAATATAGTTGAGCGATGGAGAAAATCTTACAGGCTTTCTGATGATTCTACTTGACCGTCGTAACTCCGTGACTGGTGTATGTGGGACCACTTCGGAATCATCATTCTCATCAGCCTCACTACTCTCTTCTTGAGAGATTTCTTCTTCTGCTGTTGGGGTATCCTGTGGCAACCCTGGTGTCAGGATATCATCTAAGTCAACAGCTCCAGGCTCTTTCCTCTCCGAGCCTTCTCTTAGCTTATCCTTGTACAACGCTTCTTCGTTGAACACAACATTCTTGCTGCGGATGATCTTCCGATTTTCATCATCCCAAAACCGGTAACCAAACTCCGTGTCACCATAACCGATGAAGTAACACTTCTTAGACTTTGAGTCAAGTTTACTTCTTGCAGCATCGTCAATGTGAACATAAGCTAAGCAACCAAATATCTTTAGAAAAGAAAGGTTTACTTTCTTGCCGCTCCAAAGTTCTTCATGAAGTAGACCCACACCTTCCTTGTGGAGTCATCAATAAAGGTCACATAGTAGTACGAACCTCCCAGCGATGCAACAGGAGCGGGTCCCCACACGTCAGTGTGCACCAGCTCTAACTTCTCAGATTTTGGCTCTCTTCCTCCTTTAGAGAAACTAACTAGTTTCTGTTTCCCAAGGATGCAACTTTCACACATCTGATGATCCACCGTCTTCAGATCTGGAAGAGCACCATTTGCCACCATGAGTTTCATCCCCTTCTCACTCATGTGCCCTAATCTGCAATGCCACAACTTGGTTTGTTTGGCATCCTCGACAACAACAACAATGTCTTGATATCTCGTCGTCATATAAAGAGTGCCTCTTTTATGACCTTTAGCCACCACCATGGAACCTTTCTTTACTCTCCAGGCTCCACCACCAAAGTTGACATCGTGCCCCGTGTCATCAAGTTGACCTACCGAGATTAGATTTCTCATCAACTTGGGCACATGTCTGACCTTCGTAATCTTCCACACCCGTCCATCTGACATCTTCAAATTGATATCTCCAATACCAACTATGTCCAAAGGTAATCCATCAGCGAGATATACCTTTTCGTAATTTCCAGCAACATAATTCTCCATAATGTTGTGGTGCGGTGTGGTGTGAAATGACGCTCCTGAGTCAAGCACCCATGAATCTATTAGGCTATCGACATAGGAGATTGACGCTTTGGTGTTATTTCCAGCTGCATCACGAGCTTCACTTTTCTTCGGGGAATCAACAGACACTACCAATGCGTCAGCGATTTCACGTGTCACTGCATTGGCTCCGCCTCTAGTGTTGTCTTCCTTCTTCGGTGGTGCCCGGCAATTCTTCTTAATCTGGCCTGTCTTTCCACAATTCCAGCACTCTGCAGGCTGTCTGAATTTGGACTGACCCCGTCCACTCCTTGACTTCGATCTGCCATAACTCCGGTTACTTCTATCTGGGTTTCTCCCTCTGTTTTCCACGTTGAAAGCAGAGCTCGTTGATGCTTCCCCAGAGTCTATCCTTCGAACTTCCTCGGCAAGGATACGATCTCTAACATCATTGAATTTGAGCTTTTGAGTACCCACAGAATTACTAACCGCTGCCCGCATTGGCTCCCAACTATTTGGCAGAGATGCCAACAAAATCAGTGCTCGCACTTCATCTTCAAACTCGATTTCAACCGATGACAGTTGGTTGACAATCGTGTTGAACTCGTTCACATGTGCGGCAACCAGGCCACCTTCTTCCATCTTCAAATGAAAGAGTTTCTTCATGAGAAATACTTTATTATTTGCCGAAGGTTTCTCATACATATCAGAGAGAACTTTCATGAGCCCTTCAGTGGTCTTCTCCTTCGCAACGTTGTGAGCAACGTTCTTCGACAGTGTTAGCCTTATAACACCCAGAACTTGTCTGTCAAGGAGCTCCCACTCAGCCTGATCCATCTTCTCAGGCTTCTTGCTCAGTGGTTGATGAAGCTTCCGTCCGTACAGATAATCTTCAATTTGCATTCTCCAAAATGCATAGTCTGTACCATCAAATTTCCCGATACCGTGTGCTGAACCGTCTTCGCCTCCCATCGTTTCTGAAACCACCGTGTTTAAAACACCTCCGTCGATGAACCGATGTTACCGACAAAATTCACTATTCACGAAATCACTATTCTCGTGAACAGTAACCCACTATTCACAAAATCACTATTGTGAACAGTAACCCACTATTTTAAATAGTAACCCACTGTAGCTCTGATACCAGTTGTTAGGAAATACGAGGCAAATTTTGTGGGAAAAAAATCAGAATTTGTGGGAGCGGGAAGAAAACACACAAAATTGTTAACGGAGTTCGGCCAATCTTGCCTACGTCTCCGGACCTGCTACATGTCTTTTATTATTAACCCGGGAGAATTTACAAAGCTCTCAACTCACACCAAAAAAAAAGTTTTTTTTTTTTTTTTTTTCTTCACGAAGAAGTTCTTCTTCTTCTCTCTTTCTTTTGGATTTCTGGGATGGATTTTCTCTTCACCTCACCTTGGGTATTTATAGAGATTATGAGCGTGGAAGGTGCCTACAAGAGTTGACAAAACTCATCTCCATTTACGGCCACCGTCCACGCCGTCCACGCCGTCCACGGTCACACCGTCCATGCCGACCATTGTTAAAAGCACGTGCTGTAACTAACACATTCAACCATCAAGTTCATCCACATCCTTTGTTTCTAAGCAATGAACTTGGAAAATATAGACGATGTTCAATGTGCAAAAAAGAGAGTATTCGAACTTTAAACTGTACCGAATGTGACTTCTGTTTGTGCTTTTATTGTGCTACACTCCAATATAAAGTGAGATATGAGCATGATGAACATTTCCTCACCCTTTCTTATGAAGATAATGCAAGTCTCCACTGGTGTGAAGTTTGTGAGGAAACTTTGGATTCATACAAATGGCTTTATACTTGTAAAGAATGTGGAGTCGCATTCCATATTGCATGTTTGCTAGGGAAATGTGCACTTTATGTCAAGCCTGCTCAAGATCTCATGTTCGATGATACAAAGTTTAATATATTTCTGAGCAATGGTCTCACTGCAAAGAATGTCAAAGGCGTTTCCAAGATAAACTAATGATCCAATTCTTGGATCATGGTGAAGAAATTATACTTTGTTATCGTCATTGGGGAGAGGTGGGAGAACCTTTTAGGGTCAGGAAATGGAGTTTCTGGTAGAGGGGAAAAACAATAACAAAATTTACATGTTCTGATTGGTATTCAACGCTTCCTGGTAACAAACAAACAAAAAATTTGGCTATTGTGTAATGTTTTTAAGTTTACGTTAATGTAGTTGACATGAAGAAATCATGGATCCCTAAAACATGGTTCCCTAAATCATGGACCTTGTTTATGGGAGCTCATGAATTCATGGACCTTGTTTATGGAAGATGTCTTTTGTATTCTCTATATATTACAATGTATTTGCAAAGAAATTAATCAAGGAAATAAGTTTCTCTCCTTCTTAGTCTCTTGTCACACAAACTAATTGTTCTTATTTGTTCTTGAGTGTTCTTGAGTGTTCATACTTTTTCTCTTCATAAATCATCAATTCTATCATGGTATCAGAGCTTTAAGCTCCTACTTCATTCTGCAAACCTTTTCTATCTTTCTCTTTTCATTCAGCAAAGCTTTTATGTTATTCTCATTCCGCAAATCATAAAAATGGAGAAGAAAAACATAATTTCCGTGACCCTTGAGGGTCCTAATTATCTCTCATGGTCAAGAGTGGCCAGAATCACCTTGGGATGTCATGGACTTTGGGACAGCCATATCATGAAGGCTGGAACTTCAAAGAAGATGGCTGAAGAAGATAGATACGTGAACAACCACAACCAATGGGTTCAAGAAGACCAGCAAGCTCTGGCTCTCATCTGTAACTCCTTGTCAAAACCAATCATGAAGATCAATTCTCACATCAAAACCGCCAAGAGACTTTGGGAGAGTCTTCAAACCGCTTATGGGTGTTTATGGGAGAGTCTCCAAACCATCTATGAGAACGACCGGTTCCTCAGCTTTCTCCTACACCTAGACTCATCATTCAACACACTGATACATAATTTCTTTACTGGAAGAAAGATTCCATGCCTAGATGATGGTGATCCTCTCAAAAGCCAGCCGGATAAATGTAAACCCAAGGAGCAGCAAGCAATTCAAGGGAGAACCATGTATTCTGCTCACATGAGTGATTCAACTGAAGACATGTGGAGAAATCAAGCTGGTACGACCTCATCTGATGGTTTTGTGACCAGAAAAGACGCCAATTCCTTTATCTGGAGCACTGTCTTGGCTCTCATTGCTTCCAAGAAGGCTGGTACACATTCTCTTGACTCTAAACCTATCATAATAGATTCAGGAGCAAGCCATCACATGATTTGTGATAGGAACTTGATTAGTAATATCCAGCCTGCCGTAGGGAATGTAGTCATAGCAAATGGTGATAAGGTGAAAATAGAAGGGATAGGGAACCTTAGAGTGTTTGATAAGGAATCTACTGCCTTGTATATGCCTGGATTTTCATCTAACTTGTTATCAGTAAGAAGGGCTACGGTTGATTTGGGCTGCCAAGTTGTGTTCAGACCAGATGAAGTTGAGTTTCAAGACCTGAAGACAGGAAAGATCATTGGAAAAGGGCACAGCCATCAGCAGATGTATCATCTTGAGAGGAATATGGTGCCGAAATCATCTATGCCTCATTGCCTGGCTAGCACCGTTAATGGCGCTGAGAACACAATATGGCATGCCAGATTGGGACATCCCCATACAAGATCTCTAAACCTGATATTCCCGGGAGTGGTGTCTAAGAATGAAGAATGTGAAGCCTGCATATTGGGGAAGCATTGTAGGACAGTCTTTCCACGGTCTGGCACCACCTATGAGAGATGCTTCGACTTGGTTCACTCTGATGTATGGACGGCTCCATGTGTGTCAAGGGAGAATCACAAATACTTTTTCACCTTCATTGATGAAAAATCCAAATACACCTGGTTGACACTGATTCAGTCCAAGGATAGGGTGCTAGACGCCTTCAAGAATTTCCAAGCTCATATCTCCAACCACTTCAATGCCAAGCTGAAGATCCTAAGATCAGACAATGGTGGAGAATACACAAGTCATGCATTCAAACAGTACCTGGCTCAACATGGAATTATTCATCAAACAAGCTGTCCATATACTCCTCAACAAAACGGAGTTGCTGAAAGGAAGAACAGACACCTGATGGAGGTAGCCAGATCAATGATGTTCCACACCAACGTTCCAAAAAGATTCTGGAGTGATGCGGTGGTGGCTGCTACTTATCTGATCAATAGGACTCCAACTCAAGTCCTCAAAGATCTATCACCGTGTGAAGTCCTTAACCAGACCAAGCCGGCTTTGGACCACTTACGGGTGTTTGGATGTCTCTGCTTTGTGCTGATACCAGGGGAGCAGAGAAACAAACTGGATGCCAGGAGCACAAAAGCGATGTTCATTGGCTACTCTCCAACACAAAAGGGGTATAAGTGCTATGATCCAGTAGCCGGAAAAGTTTTAATATCAAGGGATGTGAAGTTTGTGGAAACAAAGGGATATTATGAGGAGAAGAATTGGGATGATCTGAGGGACTTACCACAATCAGAAAGAGCCACAAACCTCAGAATCATTTTGGAGAACTTCGGCATTGACATGTCTCCAGCAACTCAAGAAACAAGAAGGAATATCCCTGAAGCTACTGCACCTGTTCCAGAAGCTGTAGTTGAAGAAGATGTGATTAATGAAAATGAAGAAATTGCCCATCCTGACCCTGAAGGGGGGAATCAACAAGAAGCTCATGATCAGGATGAGACCAAATCAGAATCAGTTCCTGAGACTCAAGATCAAGTTCCAGAAGAAACAAATGAGGCAGCACCTGATCAGATACAGCCCTTACGAAGGAGCACAAGAATCAGGAAACCTAAAGTCTACTTCAATGCTAAAGCTGTAGCACATCCAGTGAGTGCAGTATGCTCGCTTGCTCAATATCCACAAGAACATCAAGTCTTCATTGGAGAATTGGATCAAGAGTACATCCCAAACACCTATGAAGAGGCAATGCAAGACAAAGAATGGAGAGAGTCTGTTGAAGAAGAGATCAATGCCATGATCAAGAACAACACCTAGTATGAGACTGAGCTTCCAAGAGGAAAGAAAGCCGTGACCAGCAGACTCTTGCATACCATCAAGTATCTTGCAAATGGAAATCCAGAAAGGAAGAAGACCAGACTGGTAGCAAGAGGATACACACAAGTATATGGAGAAGATTATCTAGACACGTTTGCACCAGTGGCAAAGCTTCATACAATTCGGATACTCATCTCATTGGCAGTGAACTTAGAGTGGGATCTTTGGCAAATGGATGTAAAGAATGCCTTCCTACAAGGTGAACTAGAAGATGAAGTGTACATGAGACCACCTCCGGGAATGGAAGAGATGGTAAAGCCAGGAAATGTCCTCAGACTCAAAAGGCGATCTATGGCTTGAAGCAATCACCAAGAGCTTGGTACCACAAACTAAGCACTACATTGAATGGAAGAGGATTTGTGAAGTCTCAAGCGGATCACACACTCTTCACTCTCACCAGCAAGTCCGGGATTATTGTGATCCTAGTATATGTGGACGACATCATCATCACTGGTAGTGACAAGAAGGGGATCAGTGCCACCAAGACATTCCTCAAGGCCGCATTTGACATCAAGGATCTAGGTGAACTGAAGTACTTCCTCGGAATTGAGATGTGCAGATCAAAGGAGGGGTTGTTCATGTCCCAAAGAAAATATACTTTGAATATTCTAAAGGAGGCAGGAGATCTTGAAAGAAGACAAGCCAAGACACCACTTGAAGAAGGCTACAAGACATTGCGAGAGGGGGAGTATGAAGATACTCCATTTGAAGATGTCAAGCAATATAGGAGAATTGTTGGGAAGATGATCTATCTAACCATTACCCGGCCAGATGTTTGTTTTGCAGTAAATCAGGTGAGCCAACACATGCAAAATCCTAAGGTTCATCACTGGAACATGGTGGAGAGAATCCTAAGATACTTAAGGGAGGCTCCGGGTCAAGGCGTATGGATGGCTTGCAACAGAAACACTGAGGTTGTTGGATATTGTGATGCAGATTGGGCTGGAGACAGAACAAACAGAAGATCAACTACCGGCTATTGCACATTCATTGGAGGAAATTTGGTTACATGGAAGAGTAAAAAGCAGAAGGTTGTGTCTTGCTCAAGTGCAGAAGCAGAGTACAGATCAATGAGGAAATTAACCAGTGAACTCATCTGGATAAAGGGTCTTCTAGGAGACTTGGGGATTGAGATCACCAACCCCATGACCATGCATTGTGACAACCAAGCCGCAATACACATTGCGTCCAATTCAGTCTTCCATGAGAGGACAAAACACATAGAAGTAGACTGCCACAAGGTGAGACAAGCAGTAGAGCAGCAAGTGATCCTCCCATGCTACACAAGGAGTGAAGATCAACTGGCGGACATCTTCACCAAGGCGGCCAGCAGCAAAGTTTGTGAGTCCATTCTTCCAAGACTAGGACTCATAAACCTTCCATGTCAGTGATCCCCTCACCATGGAGTGTTCTACTCTTTTTCCTTTGCTTGGTTTTTATCCCAAGTGGTTTTTTCCAAGTAAAGGTTTTAATGAGGGAATACTTCATGGCTTTCCAAGCTTGACTTGTTCCATATGGTCAAGCTTGAGGGGGAGTGTTAACATGAAGAAATCATGGATCCCTAAAACATGGTTCCCTAAATTATGAACCTTGTTTATGGGAGCTCATGAATTCATGGACCTTGTTTATGGAAGATGTCTTTTGTATTCTCTATATATTACAATGTATTTGCAGAGAAATTAATCAAGGAAATAAGTTTCTCTCCTTCTTAGTCTCTTGTCACACAAACTATTTGTTCTTATTTGTTCTTGAGTGTTCTTGTGTGTTCATACTCTTTCTCTTCATAAATCATCAATTCTAACACCTTTTAGGGTCAGGAAATGGAGTTTCTGGTAGAGGGGAAAAACAATAACAAAATTTACATGTTCTGATTGGTATTCAACGCTTCCTGGTAACAAACAAACAAAAAATTTGGCTATTGTGTAATGTTTTTAAGTTTACGTTAATGTAGTTTGTATAATATTTATTTTTACTTAAAAATAATACCAGTGTAACTGTCGAAATTCTCTATATGCATATATAAAATATAAGTTGTCAAATTGGCACCATGATGGAGAATCCAGTTCACAAAAACAAGTACCAAAATATTATCAAACACTATTATTATGTCAGAAAAAAATGTGGCCGTCTGATTAAACTGAATATAAATGGTCTTGATGATACATAAAAAGAATATTCAAGCTTCAAAGCAAAATAGAGAAAATTAATTAAGGGTCTTTGTGCTCTTTTGAACTGCACATGTTTGTGCAATTCCATTTGAAACTGTTGTTGTAATTAAACATCTTGGTTTGGTAATTGTATTGTCGAGTTACCTTGCCTGCAAAACCGATCCAAAGAATCTCTCTCTCTTTTTCTCTTTTTTTTTTGCATTTACATACATTTTGTGACGTTTATACGAAGCAAATGAATGAAATCTTTTATTACCTGTTTTGATGCATTTGCTTCACAAGATTCGACAACTCTTCTCCATCTTTTAGCTGTCCTTTCTCAACCTTTTCTGAGTACAAGACAAAACTAGTCATGGACTATAACAAAATGAGTAAAGAGACAAAAGCTTCTTGAAAAGCAACAAAGGAAAGAAGATCTGGAGTGATTGTCCTGCGATGCCTCTAGAAACCTGTTGTGACCTTCAACTGCTTTTGCCATGTTTCCAGAATGTGAAGGAGCGAACGAATTATGTTATAGCCATAATAATCAGGGAAGTTTACAATGGACTTTATTAAACTCATTTATACTAAACCAAATTATATTTTAAAAAACTAAGTTCATTTCATCCATGGTTACGTCATTGAAATTTGCACATCAATCTGAAAAAAAAAAAACTCAAAGAACCAAAATATTCTCCAATAACCTCTTTTAATCTGAGTGGCCCTCATTTTACTAAATTACTATATTATCTTTAATGAAATCTAATTAAATGAATAAACTACTTTGGTAGCAGCTGTTCCTCCAGCTTGTCCTTTCCCTCTCTTGCATGATCCTCAAGACTCCTATGATCTCCTAACCGAAGCCTACCCAACCATCATATGAAAGATGGAGTCTTCTCTTCTCACTACAATGTTTCTATGTCAACTTCCCACTCAAGATCAGTATCACTTTTATTATTTGTCATTGACTGATAGAGTCGTTTCATGATTTGTCAATGGCTTCTTCAAAGTTGTTTGCTAAGTGGACCAAACTCTTCAACTTCACCATTCCATATTCTGTTGGAGCTGAGAAAGGAGAACCCACCTTTTATGTGAACCCTTAAGACTTATCATCTATCTATGTTTCTTCAGACTTATCATTTATCTTTGTTTATACTTATATAGCCTTTTTGTTTCTAATTATCTAGGGTCTCTGTCTACACAACAGTAGCCACTTTTGTGGTTTGGTCTATGAGACGTGTTCTGTTTGTTTCTCTTTACGTTTGGATCGGCAATATAATGAGGCCAATCTATGCCTTGTTGATCCCATGTGATCTTCGGAACCGCTACCAAGATGATTAGAACACCCCTCAAGCGCCAAGCACTTGAATCCTTAGGTCTTATAAAACCACACGGAAGATTAGTGTTTAAATTACTCCAAACTTCTCGGACCCCACGTCAAAGCTCACAATAGTGTCATCAGCCGCTAAATAGTAATCAACTCCGTTGATGCATCTCCAAATTACCTTGTAGAAATTAACATGGTTAGGGCTGACTTGGATTAACGTTCTCCATGATTCTCGAACTCCCAGTGTAAAAAACTGAGGGTCTTCACCCTTAGTACTCAGTGACATGCATGCACACAAAGCTAGCCATGAAATTTAAGGGGTCTATGCGAAATTTCAACTAAAATATACTTTTTTATAAATTGAGGGCCTAAAATGTTTTTGGAGATATATATTAATGTAGTTTTTTGCAAAAGTTTTGGAAGTCTATTGTCAATGTTTCATTTGGTATGACCTAGGACCGGGCCATGCATGCACAACACTTCGTATTCATCACCGATGGGCTCGTATCCCAAAAGGGATATCGATGGCTTCGAGACTTTACGGAAAAGGTTACGTGTTGTTTCAAGGTTGGATTCCAAATTATGACACACTCAGAATATTATTATCATTAGTTATAACCCTAAGAGGTAGACCAGTTTCCTCTTTAGAGAGGTATTTTTCAGCATGATGATGATGCGGTAAGGAGTAGAAGACACACTTTCCTCTCCATTCTTGAAGTAGAGAAGAGAAGGCCGAGCCGAGAGGAGTGGACAGAGAAAGACTTGACGAAGCTGGGAGTGGTGGTCATAATCGACCAGAGAGCTTCAACACGCACCGGAGCCTCCCAGATTTCACTGGAAATCTTAAGAGTATCTATAGTGAGGTCAAGAGGAAGCGATACCAAAGATACAACTATCTTCGTAGCTTTTTTTTTTTTGGACAAAATTTTAAATAGTTATTTTAAAACTTTTTGTCAACAAATAATTTTTTTAAAAAGAATGATCGAAAATATTTTTTTTTATTTTGAAAATTTTAATATTTTTTATTTTTGATATTGTTTTAAATCTCACTTCCAAAATTTCACTCCATTAATTTTAAAATTTAAGTTTAGATTAGTTTACCCAATGATTATATATGCATATTTACATTTTTTTATAAAATTTATTTTTATCATTTTTATCTTTAAATATTATTTTGTTGATAATTTTCTTTTAAGATCTATCTTAGATCATTTTTCAAATTATAATGTAAAAAGTGTAGATACGAAGTTGCATTTTAATATATATATATATAAGAAAAAACTAAGAGGCATCAAAATTCCTATTTGTTCAAATACAATCTAGTATGTTAACCATCAACATTCACATTACTAATTAAATATATCAAAGAAATAAGTTTTATATAGAAATACAAAAATATTTTGTTGAAACAAAATTGAGAAAAAAATAATTAAAAGTTTTAGAACATGAATCCTCCTATATATTAACTGAGAAGTCACTTTAGTGATTTTGATTACGTGTCGATCACTGCTGAAATCTTGAAAAAATTATTATAATTTGATTGGCGATGCTTTTTAATTTTTAATTATTTTATTTAGATACAAAATATAAGATAAGTCTATAACTAATTAATATCACTTACCAAAAAATCTAAATAATATTACAAACAATAATTTATGGTAACTAATTGTCAAAATTATAGAAAGAGTAATAAAGTTTGATTAATTCTTTCTTATATTTTTAAACCATATAAAATAATGAATAAATTTTAATAGAAATAAATATAAATAATTTCAAACTGTGTAAAAATTATATTCTTATATAGAGTATTATAATAATTATTAATGTCTTATAATGATTCTATATAAATTTCATATTTTTATATAGAGTATTATTTAGAGTATTATAATTACTATTAATGTCTTATAATGTCTATATATGATATATAAATCATTTATATTTATTATAAAAAAATATTTGTTATTGCTTCCAAAATCATTTTATCAGAATTTTAAAAGTGTTTATAAGAGCACATAAAATAAAAATCAAAATTATATATTACATGAAAAGTTACTTAAGTGATTTTTGTTGATTATTAGGGAAGTCTTAAGAAAATTATAATTTTTTTGATCGGTGATTTTATATTTTATTTTAATTAGATCTAAAAATCAAAAATAAAACTAAAAATAATTAATACCAGTTGTCAAATAATCTAAATGATATTACATATAATGATTTATGGCAAATAATTGTTAGAACTATAGAAAGAGTAGTTATTTCTCAAGATAAAAGAGTATTAATTTCTAAATTAATTTTTTCTATAGTTATAAACTACATAATATAATAATATAATGAAGAAATATAGTTTTATGACTAAATGTTAACCCAAAGCTTATAAATGTATTGGTTTATGTATTTTATTTTACTATATGTCGTAGTGCATATCATAATCTAGAGTTAAACCTAAGTTCAACAATTTAAAATGTCGATTAATCTATAAACAGAATAAACGTGAGACTGTACTTATAAGCTTTACTACGACATAGATCTGTTCATGTTCTATATTCTGAATAATTCAAAGAAAAAGATAATACCGACCCAAAACTTGCTTTGAACGTAATTAAATACATTTTGGTAAATATTCTACTTGTTAAGGAATGGAATATTATCTTAAATTTTAAACTGTAAAAGACGGTAAGTGAAGAAATGCAAGAATCAAGAGAAGAATATAGGAGAAATAAACGTAGAAACATAGAATTTGTACTTTGCCTGAGACGCTTAAAACGTTCAATGACTGCAATACTTGACGTGAGATGTGTCGATGTAAAGGAAAAGTACAAAAGTATAGGTTGTAACTTGTTCTGCATTGAACGCTTATATATAACTTATGTTTGTAGTTACAAATCACAAACAACTAAACTCTCAATATAGAGGTCTAGCCATGGAACATCTTCCACCTTCTCCACTCCTTTGCCCTTTCATACGACTCCGATACAGTTCTTTTCTTACCAATAAAAGAATTAATGGAGGTCAGTTGCTCATAATTGACGATTCTTATTCCTTGCACAACGTTTCTTCACATGACGACCACCGCCTTCACCCCTTATATTGGTGCAACAACAAAGAGTCAAGAGACGAGCCTTCTTGGTGTGGTGCTTGTGAATGTAAGGGATCCAGTACAACCTATTACTTTTGCGATAATTGTAACGAATCCTATCACAAAGAATGCGTCGAGTCTTCTCCTCAGATCAAATCTCCCCATCACCCTAAACACCATCTCCAACTTATCATTCGTAGTGGTGACTCAACTATGTCTCCTAATCTCGACTCTAATATACTTGATTGTTCTTACTGTAGACCAAGTTGTGGAGGTAATTGTTTACTTTATCACTGTTTCATTTGTGAGGTTAGTTTGGATCCCGTTTGCGCAATAAAACTCTCATTTCTGAACGACCAAAAAAGGCATGAACATACTCTCCAACACTTTCCTAGAAAAACAGATTTAATATGTGACGTTTGTGGGTTAGTTGATAGCAAATCTCTCATCTACGTTTGCCTTGAATGTGGTTTCGTTATGCATACAAAATGTATCTACTTACCCTATGTCATAAGAATATCACGTCATAACCACCGTCTCTCTTTTACATACTCTCCTCTTAAAGTATTATTTTCTTGTGGAGTTTGTCATCAAAAGGTTGACGAAAATTATGGAAAATATATTTGCACGAAAGAATGCACTTACGTAGTGCATTCCAACTGTGCAACTCGGAGAGATGTGTGGGATGGAAAAGAGCTCGAGGAAGAACCAGAAGAAGAACAAGAATATGAAAATCTAAATTCTTTTGAAGTGATAGGAGATGGAATTATACATCATTTCAGCCATTCACATCACATGAGGTTTGAAAAGAAGACCAACAATATATTGTATGATGAAAACAAGAAATGTCATGCATGCATACTTCCTGTTTATGATGGCGATATTTACAAATGCATAGACACGACTTGTGATTTTGTACTCCATGAAACATGTGCAAATCTTCCTCGGATGAAACATCATATGGCACATCCTTATCCATTTTTTCTACAAGTGAGTGACACTGAACCTTTCTTTTGTGGATATTGTGATCGTATGTCGTGTGGTTTCAGATATGTGTGTTCCGAAAGGGGTGAGTCTATAAATTTAGACGTGCGATGCGCTGCAATATCTGAGCCATTTGACCATCAACTTCACCCACATCCTTTGTTCCTAAGTAATGAACTTGGAAAATATACATCATGTTCAATGTGCAAAAAAAGGAATTTTCGAACTTTAAATTGTATCGAATGTGACTTCTCATTGTGCTTCTATTGTGCTACACTCCCATATAAAGTGAGATATGAGCATGAAGAACATTTTCTCATCCTTTCTTATGAAGAGAATGCAAGTCTCAAATGGTGTGAGATTTGTGAGGAAACTTTAGCTTCATACAAATGGATTTATACATGTAATGAATGTGGGGTCGCGTTCCATATTGCATGTTTGCTAGGGAATTGTGCATTTTATGTCAAGCCTGCTCAAGATCTCTTGTTCGATGGTACCAAGTTTAATATATTTCTGAGCAATGGTCTCACTCGACCCATCTGCAAGGAATGTCAAAGGTGTTTCCAAGATAAACTAATGATCCAATTCTTGGATGATGGTGAAGAAATTATAATTTGTTATCGTCATTGGGAAGTGCGTGAGACTTAAAATTCTGGAATTCGAGTGTTGGTGGAGGGAAAAACAACAACCAACTTGACATGTTGGGGTTGATATGTAAGACTTCCTGGTTACAAAAATAAAATGATTACATATTGTGTTTTATTTTCAAGAGTCTACTAATGTAGTTTGAATAATATTTATCAATAAAATTCAAACATTATACATATTTTGACATATTGTACTCATAATTTTCTTTAAATAAAACAAGTGTGCTATTGCATTTATTTATGAGTTAAAATTCATTAAAAATATACTCCTTCCATTTTTTCATATTTGAGGTTTTATAATTATATACATATATCAAAAAAAACATTTAATTGTTTGTTATTTTCTAAACAAAAACATTATTAACTGCTTAACTAACCAAAATTCAACCAATAATAAAATATAATATATAAAATCATTGGCCATCTAATATTAAATATTAATAAATTTTATATAAAAATTGAGAACGTCATATAATTTGAAACCACAAAAATCTTACAAATGTCAAATATAAATAATGGAGAGAGTAATTAGATTACACAATGTTCTTGGGATCCACATTCTCAACATTCACCTTTCTTTCCTACAATTAATTGATACTATCATTTTATTGATTTTTAGCATTGGGGATTACAATATCATATACCAAGATTTTTAATATACCGTTAACAAAATTTATAAAGCATTGTTCAATAACATATATATATATATATACACTGAAAACTTGACGATAAAAACGAATTTAATATCTTTAATACTCCTTTAAGATTCCATGTTCCACTTGACATGCTTCTTGTTCCAACACTCTCATCAGATTTATGAAGGCTACCTCAGATTTCTAAGGCGTTGCAGATTAATGAAGCTACAATGCAACAAAAGGTGGAAGATAGAGTGATTGTCATGCAAGGACCTTCAACATCTCTTGCCATGTTTTCAGATTGTGAAGGAACGAACACACCATAACTGGTTTAGACTTTCTTTGTTCTAAAATTCCGTTAT
Source organism: Moricandia arvensis (assembly GCA_905132765.1). Classification (NCBI taxonomy): domain Eukaryota; kingdom Viridiplantae; phylum Streptophyta; class Magnoliopsida; order Brassicales; family Brassicaceae; genus Moricandia; species Moricandia arvensis. The sequence continues at coordinate 71,183 of CAJHQP010001560.1, forward strand.
TTTTTTTTTTTTAAAAAAGATCAAGATAAACAGTACTAGCTAATATGACATGTATACCATGTCCGGACCAAACCGTAGCTAATATAACTAGGATATTTTTTTCTGATTTATAATCAACATATATTATATGGGTCAGTTAACAAAAAATTACACTATTTTTTCAGTTTTCTCAAAGAAATATACATGTGTTATGAAATAACTTATAATTTTATAGTATCTTGAAATTTGAATAAGGGCGAAATTTTATATCCGTAGGGAGAAGATAACCCTTATATAATGAACTATTACAGAGAGAAGAGGGAGAAAGGGATGAGGTTACAATCGATCGCAATGATCGTATATATAGAAAAGAGAAAGTTGAGTTACTGTGCAAATAGTGACAGTGGGCCCCACATCCTTTTAAAATTTTCAACAAAAGCGGTCGAAATACTATTCATATTTCGGCTACTTTAACACTCCCCCTTGGGGACCGGTGTCACTATTGTTGTTTGCTTGACGTATTTGTTGCCTCGTTAAAAACCTTTCTAGAAAAACCCTGTAGGAAAAACCATAGTAAGGTAAAAAGAGTACAACCACGTAAGCTCCCCCTCGAATGAGCAGTCATAGATCCTTTTGATGACGCATTCCAATGTTATGGACATGTTTCCTGAAAACCGAGGTTGGAAGTGATTTTGTGAAGAGGTCAGCTGCATTGTCGCATGATCGAACATATCTGACTTCAATCTCTTTATTCTTCTCCAGTTCTTGAGTGTATGAGAAGAACTTCGGAGGTATGCGTTTGGTTCTATCGCTTTTGATATATCCTTCTTTCGTTTGAGCAACACATGCTGCATTATCTTCATATATAACAGTTGGGGTCGTGTCATTGTTAATTCCACTACTCGATCGGATATGTTGGCTTATGGATCTCAACCATACGCACTCTTTACTTGCTTCATGGAGTGCAATGATCTCAGCGTGATTTGAAGAAGTAGCTACAAGTGTTTGCTTCTGAGAACGCCAAGATATGGCAGTGCCTCCAATTGTAAAGACGTATCCTGTCTGTGATCGAGCTTTGTGTGGATCTGACAAATAACCTGCATCTGCAAAACCAATCATTTGACCCTTTGAGTTTTTAGGGTAAAATAGACCTAAATCAATAGTCCCTTGAAGATAACGAAAGACATGTTTAATTCCATTCCAGTGTCTTCGTGTAGAGGATGAACTGAATCTTGCTAAAAGATTGACAGAAAAAGATATATCAGGCCGAGTACAATTTGCAAGATACATAAGAGCTCCAATTGCACTTAAGTATGGAACTTCAGGACCAAGTATTTCTTCATTCTCTTCAGATGGTCGAAACAGATCAGTTTCAATATTAAGTGATCTAACAACCATCGGAGTGCTAAGCGGAGTTGCTTTATCCATGTTAAAACGTTTTAGCACTCTTTTTGTATATGTAGACTGATGTACAAATATACCCTTTTGAGAATGCTCAATTTGTAAACCAAGACAAAATTTTGTCTGCCCGAGATCTTTCATCTCAAATTCTCCTTTTAAATAATTTGATGCCTTTTGTATTTCTTCTTGAGTTCCTATAATGTTAAGATCATCAACATACACCGCGATTATTACAAATCCCGATGTTGTTTTCTTTATGAAAACACAGGGGCATATAGGGTCATTAGTGTATCCTTCTTTTGTCAAATGTTCACTGAGATGATTATACCACATACGTCCAGATTGTTTTAGCCCATATAACGATCTTTGCAATTTAATTGCACATAACCCTTTAGGTTTGGAACTTAACACTTCCGGCATCTTAAATCCATCTGGGATTCTCATATAGATATCAGTATCTAATGATCCATATAAATATGCCGTAACGACATCCATAAGACGCATTTCTAAATTTTCATTAGCCGCTAGGCTCATCAGGAATCTAAATGTGATTGCGTCCATAACAGGAGAATATGTTTCCTCATAATCAATTCCAGGTCTTTGAGAAAAACCTTGAGCTACCAGGCGAGCTTTGTATCTTGTAATCTCGTTTTTCTCATTTCGTTTCCGAACAAATACCCATTTATATCCAACAGGTTTCACATCTTTGGGTGTGATTACAATGGGTCCGAATATATTTCTCTAGTTCGACTTGGATTGCATTTTTCCATTTTATCCAGTCATGTCTCTTTTGACATTCATAAACAGATGTTGGTTCTGGATCTTCGTTTTCTTCATCTATTTCCTTTGCTAAAAGGTATGAGAAAACATCATCTATATCATCCATCTCTTTCCGTTCCCATATTTTTCTATTATGGATGTAATTAATAGAAATCTCATGATTTTCTTCAGATTCATGATGCTTTGTATTGTCGTTAGATTCATTATCTTCTCTCTCAAGAACATTTTCTGTTATTCTGGAGGTATCATGCCTTTCAACTTCCTTTCGTTTTCTAGGATTTTTATCCTTTGAGCCAAAAGGTCTGCCGCGTTTCAAACGTGTTCCTGATTCACGTGTATCAACTGCCATTTTGCCTTTCTCTGGAATCTCAATGCGAGCAGGAGCATTTGCGGCGGGTATATATGATTTTGTTACCATTTTGGTATCAGCAAATGCATCAGGTAGTTGATTTGCGATGTTTTGTAAATGCATGATACGTCGAACTTCTAGTTCTGACTGTTTCGTAGGAGGATCAAGGTGTAATAAGGATGGCACATTCCATTTGATTTCTTTTCCTACTTTATTGTTATCTCCCCCTAGATTTGGGAATTCTTTTTCATTGAAATGGCAATCAGCGAATCGTGCCGTAAAAACATCACCAGTTTGTGGTTCTAGATATCTTATTATCGAATGGAGAGTCATAACCAATATATATTCTGACCCCACGATTTCTTTTTATCTTTATGAGTACTCTTACGTGGGTTCATGATCCTCGCATATATCTCTATGGTCAAGTGCTACTTATCTTGCGCATTTTTATATGTAAATACATCATTGGTATCGATACCCTTTCTGCGTTCCATTGTATTCCAAACATGATCTAATCGATTTGAGATCTTTTTATCTAGGACCTTCAATACCTAGTAGCTTGGCGTCCCAAGCTACATGGTCTGGTACCTTAGATGTTTCAGTCGGCCGACCTTATTTCTATGTCTGGTATGGTTTCCCTATTAACCTCAGATTTCATATTTTATGCACCTTTTCTCTTTTCTGAGGTTCCTTTTATTATGGAACATATTGGTCTATCTCTTATAGACTCTGTAGCAACTTGGTTGTGTCTCTTCTAGGACATCAAATTCGTTTGGTGCTAAGCTGGTATGACCTTTTTCTTTTCATTTCTCGGGTCGATGTGTCTGGCATCTAATTTAGCTAGCTTTGCATAATCTTTTCTTTCTTTAGACGTCTTAAACCTCATTCTCTGGTCCGAGGATCTTGCCAAGACAATGATGGTCAATACCATTCTCTTTTTCTTATCATATCCAGCTTATATCTTTCTCCTTCTGATGTTGGATAGTGGGATTCATAATCATGCAATCCGTGTACCTAGCCACAATCTGATCACCCATATTTGGCTCAAGGTTTCTTTAATACTCGTGGAGAAAGACATATTTATCCAACATATATTCCCAATCCTCTTCAGAGGTTCCATCTTAGACGGCACATATGTATGTGGTGGTTTGTTTAATAAAAATCTCAAGATGGTATATGTCTGGCTTTATGACCCGTATTCAATCTAAGATGGGAATATATATGCTCACTTATATGGCCTGATGCATACATTGCATTGTACATGTAAATTCATAATGTCCCTAAGCATTAGGCTGGACTTGGGTGATTTATCACCAAGAGAACCTGAATCTCTAAGCCTTTTATGACATGGTTACAACTCATGTTACGCGAATTTTCTTGTATGGTCATGTATCACTGGGTTTAATCCTCACTCCCCCTCATGAACATACTTATTTTTAGTGATGCTTAGGACAATAAAGCCTAATGAGTTTCCCTTGTGTACATGTTACACAACGTGAGATCTTATGGGATAACTCTGGTGCCTTTGCAATAGCAATCAAGTTTTTAGACATGGATGGCTAATCCAGTCATGCCATTAAGTGTAATTTCGTGGGTATACCAATTTGGGTATCCATGGCTCTTTTTGCCTCTTAACATACTGATCCTTAGCATAGTTTAGATCAGTAGAGTACATAAGTATAGTTTTGGGCGGTTTTTATTTCAAATCTTTCGTAGGAATCCTATTTTTTCCTTTCTTACCCATTGTTTCTCATTTGGGGAAACCATTTATACTTAATCTTTATAATTCAATGGGTCTCATGGGTGAATATAGATCATTTGGATCTCTCTAGCACTTTAGGCATTGCCTTGGCCATAGTTCTTTTAACTAGGCAACTATACTCTTTAATCTTTTGTACTCATCTTTATAAAATAAGAATCATATAATTATAATATAGATTTTATGATTTTATTATTTTCATTTTTTTTCAAAATGATTTTCGATATATATTTTTTTTTTCGAATTTTTCCCAAAAAAAATTTCTTTTTCGATTTTTTTTTCGAATTTTTTTTTTCAAAATGATTTTCGAATTTTTTTTTTTTTGAATTTTTTTTTTTTTTTTCAAAAAGATTTTCGATTTTTTTTTTTTTCAAAATGATTTTCGAATTTTTTTTTCGATTTTTTTTTTTTCGAAATTTTTCCTTTTTCGAATTTTTTTTTCAAAATGATTTTCGAATTTTTTTTTTTTTTTTCGAAAATTTCCTTGGATTTCTAAAACATAAAATAATAATTTTATTAGAATTTCATAATTTAGAAACCATACACATTAATCATACATGCGATTACAAGGAGAAATGATGCATAGAAAGCTAAATAGACATTAATGCCAAAATTTTCAGCACTAATTCCTCCAAGATAAATCAAATACATGGAAGTAAAAATAAAAATCGTACACAAAATCAAAAATGGCCGAATCATCATTCTTGCAACGAAAATCGGAGGAGAGCGATTTGAAAATATTTGGGAGGAGATGAAATGTTTTGGATGAGTTGAATGAATGAAGGATGAGTATATTTATAGGTAAAAAAACACTGTTCATAACCGTTGGAAAAGGGGGGAATTTTAAAAAATTTCTTTGTGACCGTTGGGATTAAAATGTTTGAACCAAAAATCAGTCTGAAAATATCGTAATAAGCAGTCAACCAGAATCAATAAATTTCATAATATTTTATCTAAGCGACCAAATATTTATTTAATATTCATATGCAAATATCAATATTTATTCTAGTGATAAAATTATTTATGTCAAAACATTAAACAAATAATGCGGCGGCAGAGCCAGACCAATATTATGCAATAAATAAATTATGCGGCGGCGGAGCCAAGCCAATATTATGCAATAAATTATGCGGCGGCGGAGCCAAGCCAATATTATGCAATAAATAAATTATGCGGCGGCGGAGCCAAGCCAATAGTCATAGCATATTTATCAATTAAGGTTTATTAACGAGGCGACATACCGCCTACATTAATATCGATAAATAATATAAATTATATGGCGGCAAAGCCAAGCCTATATTATATTTATAGTATATTTAATAATCTTAACGGGGCGACATACCGCCCACATTAATATATATAAATAATATAAATTAAAACAATTACTATAAAATAATAAATAGTAATAAAGGCGGTATACCGACCATTATAGCAGGGTAAATATGATACATATAAACTTTACCGAATTGCAGAGTGATCGTGCTGATAACGTGTTATGAAATAACTTATAATTTTATAGTATCTCGAAATTTGAATAAGGGCGAAATTTTATATCCGTAAGAAAAAGATAATCCTTATATAATGAACTATTACAGAGAGAAGAGGAGAAAGGGATGAGGTTACAATTGATCGTATATAGAAAAGAGAAAGTTGAGTTACTGTGCAAATAGTGACAGTGGGCCCCACATCCTTTTAAAATTTTCAACAAAAGCGGTCGAAATACTATTCATATTTCGGCTACTTTAACAACATGTAAATTTTGTTTATTTAAAAATTCACATGGGTCAACTGACCCACATGACAATATGCTGCCTAGTGCCTCATCAGCCATATAATCCAACAAAAGGGGTTATGTTTTGATCCTTTGCGTTGAAAGTAAAATACATTTTGATAAAGATTCTACTTTCTCTGCGGGAACAAAATAGTATCTTAGATTTTAAACCTTAGAAAAGGGTAAGTGGCAAAGTGCAACAATCAAGAAAAGAATATGAGAAAACAAACTTAAACGCATAGAATTAATACTTTGCTTGAGACCTGTAAAACATGCAATGACTGCAATACTTGACGTAAGATGTGTCTATATAAAGGGAAAAGTAATAATAGTATCCAATTCTTGAATGCTCTATATAACTCATGTTTATAGTCACAATTTACAAATCACAAAACCAACTAAACTCTCAATAAATTATAGCCATGGATTCCGTGGAACATCCTCCACCTTCTCGCCTCATTTGCCCTGCCATACGATCCCTAAAGAGTGATCTTTTCAATTATAAAAAGTTTAATGGAAAGGCTTTTCAGATGATTGACAGTCCTTATTTCTTGCACGGCGCATCTCCACATTATCGCCACCACCTTGACCCCTTATATTGGTGCAACAACAAAGAATCAGAAGATAAGTCTCGGTGTGGTGCATGTCAATGTAAGGAATCCAATACAACCTATTACTTTTGCAAAGAATGTGACGAATCTTACCACAAAGAATGCGTCGAGTCTTCCCCTTTAATCAAGTCTCCTCACCACCCTAAACACCATATCTAACTTATCCTTCATGACCCTCTTTATTCTGAACTCGGTTCTCAGACATGTTGTTGTTTGTACTGTGGATCAAGGGGAGGTAATCCCCCAATATTATTTTACTACTGTTTTATTTGCGAGTTTAGTTTGGATCCTGTTTGCGCAGTAAGACCCTCATTCCTGAACTACCCAAAAAGGCATGAGCGTACCCTCAACTACTTTCCCAGAAAAACTGACTTGATATGTGACGGTTGTGGGTTAGTTGATAGCAAATCTTTCATCTACGTGTGTCTTCAATGTGATTTTGTTATCCATAAAAATTGCATTTACTTACCATTTGTCATAAGTATATCCCGTCATGACCACCGTCTCTATTTTACATACTCTCCTCTTAAAGTATTATTGTCTTGTGGAGTATGTCGTAAAAAAATTGACAAAAATTACGGAAAGTATTGTTGCACGAAAGATTGCACTTACGTAGTGCATTCTAAGTGTGCAATCCGGGATGATGTGTGGGATGGAATAGAGCTCGAGGAAGTAGCAGAAGAAGAAGAAGAAGAAGAATATGAAAATCTAAAGTCTTTTGAAGTGATAGGTGATGGAGTTATAAAACATTTTAGCCATTCACATCAGATGAAGTTTGAAAAAAGGATCGTTGGCATATTTTACGATGAAAATAAGCGATGTCATGCATGCGTACTTCCATTTTATGATGGTGATGTTTACAACTGTATGGACTCCAATTGTGATTTTGTACTTCATGAAGCATGGGCAAATCTTTCTCAGAGGAAACATCATGTGGCACATCTCTAACCATTTATTCTAAAAGTGAGTGACCCCCAAAACTTTTTCTATTGTAAATATTGTGGTCGTTTCTCGTATGGTTTCAGATATGTGTGTTCAAAAATGGGTGCATCCATAAGTTTAGACGTGCGTTGTGCTGCAATATCTGAGCCATTCAACCATCAAGTTCACCAAACAATGAACTTGGAAAATATAGACGATGTTCAATGTGCAACAAAGAGAGTATTCGAACTTTAAACTGTACCGAATGTGACTTCTGTTTGTGCTTTTATTGTGCCACACTCCCATATCAATTGAGATATGAGCATGATGAACATTTCCTCACCCTTTCTTATGAAGATAATGCAAGTCTCCACTGGTGTGAAGTTTGTGAGGAAACTTTGGATTCATACAAATGGCTTTATACTTGTAAAGAATGTGGAGTCGCATTCCATATTGCATGTTTGCTAGGGAAATGTGCATTTTATGTCAAGTCTGTTCAAAATATTATGCACGAGGGTAAACTGAAGTTTAATATTAATTATGAGGAATGGTCTCACTCGACCCATCTGCCACGAATGCAAAAGGCGTTGCCAAGAGAAACTAATGATCCAAGGCCTTTATGATGATGATAAAGAACTAATAGTTTGTTACCGTCATTGGGGAGAGGAAGATACTTAGGGTCAGGAAATGGAGTTGCTGGTGGAGGGAAAAAACAACAACAAAATTTACATGTTCTGATTGGTATTCAACTCTTCCTGGTAACAAAAAAAAAATGGCTATTGTGTAATGTTTTTAAGTTACATTAATGTAGTTTGTATAATATTTATTTTTACTTATAATAATTCCAGTGAACTCGATTTCTCCAATCCTTTCGTATGCAATTTTTCTTACTCTATTTCTCTCCAAATTATAGTATATCACATAAAATGGACCATCCACTAAATCAACTCATCATCACTAATTAAATATATCAAAGAAATAAGTTTTATATCGAAATACATAAATATTTTGTGAAAAAAAATTGAGAAAAAATTAAAAATTTTAGAACTTGAATAACTAAATAAAATCTTATTTTTTTAACAAACCTTTTTTTTAATTGATGTCTGGTTTTGAGTTCAAGTAAAAAACATAAATATTTTTATCTATTTTTCAAATACCCCAAATTTTGTAAATTATGTGGAGGCCTAAGGCATGTTTTGCATAGAAGAAACACAAAACATAGTTCAATTTTTATGAACTTTTAATAACTTGTGAACCATATAGTTTAAATTTTAATCAAGTCCCGGAGACAAGGCCAGAATGTCCGGTTCGGTTCACCGGTTCGCTCTCAATTTTACTGTTAAAACGCAGCGTTTCGGTCTTCTCTTCTAATAAGAACCCAACCCAGCTTCTCTTAAATTTCACCTCTTTAATCTTCATTTGCTATCATCTTCTTCAAAGCTCCGAGCTTTGATTTTTTTTTCTTCCTCCTCTGATGATTAAACAATGGCGTTATATCTATCGAGTTCGTTAACGCCGACCCACTTCTCGAAACCCTTAAACCCTTCTAATACCCTCCTCTTCCCAGTTCAATCTCCGAGCTCTCTGTCTAGCTTCGTTCGCCGGAGAAAACCTAAGGAAGCTAAGCTAACTTCCAAATTCAATCTCTTTCCTTCACGAAGGAATGGGTTGATTACTTCCTGTACACCATCGAGCTTTGAGTCTTCTGTTTCAGAGGAGGAGGAAGATGCCGAGTCGAATCGTCTCTTCGAGGTTTATCTCTCACTGATTCAAAGTTTAGGTTTTTATTTTCTCAGATTGAGTTTTGAAGAACTTGTAAGCAATTAGGAACTTGAATCATTAAGAGGGTATATTGAAAGTGGATTACTTTGAGACGTTTTGTTGTTGTAGCGTAAGTGATGTTCTTTATCAGCTCAGTCCTCTGGAAATGTCAAAGCTTTGATTGGTGTTTTGGATTTGGCAGAGGTTGAGAGAAGCTGAGAGAGAACGAATCAGCAACAAGGAAGAGCTTGAGAGAAAGGCTAATTTACAATTAGAAAGGCAGCTTGTCATGGCTTCAGATTGGAGTAGGACTTTGTTAACGATGCGTGGGAAGTTAAAAGGAACAGAATGGGATCCTGAGACCTCTCATCGGATCAACTTTAGCGACTTCATGAAGCTCTTAGATTCCAACAGTGTTCAGTACATGGAGTACTCAAATTACGGACAGACAATATCAGGTTCAACTTCACTGAGACTTCATACTTTCAATGCTTTTTCTTGCTGCTGAAACGTAGGATATGTTGTTACAGTGATACTGCCTTATTATAAAGATGGGGAGCCACTAGGAGAAGAAGAAGACTCAAAAAAGGAGATTATCTTCCGTCGTCACATTGTGGATCGAATGCCAATTGATGGTTGGAATGATGTTTGGACTAAGTTGCATCAGCAAATAGTCAATGTAGAGGTCTTCAATGTAGATGTGGTTCCAGCTGAAGTCTACACTACAGTTGCCACTTTTGTGATTTGGTCTATGAGACTTGCTCTGTTTGTTTCGCTTTACGTTTGGATAGACAATATAATGAGGCCAATCTATGCCAAGTTGATCCCTTGTGATCTCGGAGCCCCTACCAAGAAGATTAGAACGCCCCTCAAGCGCCAAGCACTTGGATCCTTAGGCAAGAGTCGGTATGTCACATTAGATTTTGACTTAAATGACAAAAAACATATCCTTGTCTAAGATTATTTTTGTTTTTTACTCTCTCTCAGGGCTAAGTTCATATCAGCAGAGGAGAGAACTGGTGTAACGTTTGATGATTTTGCTGGTCAGGAGTATATAAAGAGAGAGTTACAAGAGATTGTGAGGATTCTAAAGAATGATGAGGAGTTTCAGAATAAAGGCATTTATTGTCCCAAAGGTGTTCTTCTTCATGGACCTCCCGGGACAGGGAAAACTCTGTTGGCTAAAGCTATTGCTGGAGAAGCTGGTTTACCTTTCTTTGCAGCAAATGGAACCGACTTTGTTGAAGTAAGGGATTTGATTGTGTTGTAGACATAAAACAAAGTTTAAAGGTGTTGAGTTAATGGAGTTTTTTTCTTGAAATGTGTCAGATGTTTGTAGGAGTGGCTGCATCTCGTGTAAAAGATCTTTTTGCTAGCTCCAGATCCTTTGCACCATCTATAATCTTTATTGATGAGATTGATGCAATTGGAAGTAAGAGGGGTGGACCAGATATTGGCGGGGTAAGAAACTACTGGAAGTTAGATTTTAGTTTAAGAGAATAAACTTTTTGTTTAACCTGTTCCTAATTGAACAGGGAGGAGCAGAGAGAGAACAAGGTTTGCTTCAGATATTAACTGAGATGGATGGATTTAAAGTTACTACATCACAAGTAATGTTCTCTATTTGCTATTTAAGTTTCTTTTTCAGCAAACATTATCTAGCTATTACATCATAGACTTTTTTTTCAGGTATTAGTCATAGGTGCAACAAATAGATTAGATATTCTTGATCCTGCTCTCTTGAGAAAAGGGCGTTTTGATAAAATTATAAGAGTTGGTTTACCTTCAAAAGATGGTAGATTAGCAATATTGAAGGTACTCAATCTTACCCTCTGGACACCAAATGTTTTGGTTTGCTTTGTGCTTTTAGCTAAAGGTTCTTGTTGTATGAAAGGTTCATGCTAGAAACAAGTTTTTCCGATCCGAAGATGAGAAAGAGGAGTTGCTGCAAGAAGTAGCTGAGAACACAGAAGATTTTACTGGAGCAGAACTGCAAAACGTTCTGTAATAAATAAACATACACCTTCAACTATGTGTTTGTAGAATTGTAGAGGGAAACAAAGAAGCAAAAACACTGATGTTTTTGTTGGTTGTTTACAGAAATGAAGCTGGAATCTTGACTGCAAGAAAAGACTTAGACTACATTGGAAGAGAAGAACTCCTAGAAGCACTTAAGAGGGTAAGCCACTTCTTGACTTCCAGTTTATTCTTCTTTAGCAAATTCTGATTCCACCTTCATTACAGCAAAAAGGTACATTTGAGACGGGACAAGAAGATAGCACTGAAGTTCCAGAAGAGTTGAAGTTGAGATTGGCTTACAGAGAAGCATCTGTTGCTGTTCTTGCTTGTTATCTTCCAGATCAGTACCGTCCAATCAGTGAGGTGAATTGAGAAATTTTGATCCTTCATGTGCTCTTTTGGATTGTAACATGATTTAAGACCAAATTGTGCCATGTGCTTCTCTCTGCAGACTGACATAAACTCGATCAGAAGCCAACCAAACATGCGTTACACAGAAACTTCAGGAAGAGTTTTTGCGAGAAAGTCAGATTATGTGAACTCAATAATCCGTGCATGTGCTCGTAAGTTATAAAAGCCTGAGTTTCTACCGTTATAGATGATCATAAAACATCTCTGTTACTTGACTTCATTACATTGATTGTATATAGCCAGAGTAGTTGAAGAAGAGATGTTTGGAATAGAAAACTTGTCTTGGATCTCTGCTAAGTCTACTTTAGAAGCTTCACAGCGTGCGGAGTTTCTGATTCTTCAGACAGGAATGACTGCTTTTGGAAAAGCTTATTACCGTAACCAAAGAGACCTTGTTCCAAACGTAAGTTTCTACTTTTTTCATTTACTCTTTTGCTTCTTTTTGTTTGTTTGTTAAGCTCTTTGTGATTCTCCTACTACGTGTAGCTTATTCCTAAACTTGAGGCATTACGAGATGAATATATGCGGTTTGCTGTTGAGAAATGCTCATCAATCTTACAAGAATATCAATCAGCTCTTGAAGAAATCACAGGTTTATATCCTCTCTGTTTCATCATCATACACTGAACAATCTTAAAATAGTGTAATACTATTTTTCAGATGTGCTGCTTGAGAAGGGAGAAATCAAAGCTGATGAAATGTTGAATATTTACAACACAGCTCCAAGGATTCCTCAAGTTGGTTATCTCTCCCTCTCTGTTTTGTTGGTTTTTCACTTTTTCAAATATCTTTTTGATTCATGAAAACAGAAACCTGTGAGACCTGTGGATGAGTATGGAGCTTTGATCTATGCGGGAAGATGGGGGATTCACGGTGTATCACTTCCAGGGAGAGTAACATTCTCTCCAGGAAACGTAGGCTTCGCAACATTTGGTGCTCCTCGTCCCATGGAGGTACATATCAACATACATAGATCAAAAGTGACATTAGCAACTTACAATGTTCTTGCCCTTATATATATCCTCTTGTGTTGTGTTGTGTTTTATGCAGACGCAAATCATCAGTGATGACACATGGAAACTAGTAGATGATATTTGGGATAAAAAGGTTAAAGAGATCAGAACAGAAGCTGTTATCCAAGTTGAAGAAGAAAAGAAGAAACCTCAAATCTTGATGGCTACTCATTTCTTTTAAAAATATTAAAAAAAAATGATTTGGTGGTTTTTTTAATATTATTATGTATTCTACAAGACAATAAAGATTTCTTAAAAGATATGTTAGTCTTTATAAACTATTAGTTGTGTGTGATCAGTTTTTATATAAAATTGAAAATTCTTTTTTCTTCACTAGTTTTGTATTCATTTAATTGATGCAATCTTGCCTGGCTGTATGGCATGGACAAAATGAAAAAGCTGATGTAATCTTATCTCTCACTTTGAAAAAAATTATCAATTAGCTTTTTTTCTTTCTTTTCGAATACTTTTATTTAATTTTCATGGCCGAGATGGATCTTGTTATCTAATATTAAAGATCATGGAGGTGTTGAAAGACATTGTCAAATTGAACACCTAACCAATGGCAACAATAAAGTCGCAGGTCTATATCAAAATCATCATAATCTTCTTCCGTAAGTAGTTACATGTAATATTAATTTCTGTCCTTTATTACTTTTTTTGTAGCTTCTGCAATTTTAAGTTGGAGATTCATTCACTGTTATGTAAACTTAGCTCTCAAGATTTTTGGAAGGTTTTACGAATTAAAAATGGTAAGAAAATCATACTGTAATTAAGTATATATATATATATATATATATTAATAGATGGTAGAGGTATAATTTAAAAACTTTTGTTAAGTTGGGCTCATGAATGAAGAAGTAGCTTAGATTCCAAGTATTCATAATGAAAGGTATAACTCACTCTATAAAATTAAACAAAAGGAAAACATATATGATATGCTCACCATTTTCAATACATTGGTATGAACGGGGTCCATTTCGTGTTTGAAATACATTGATTTGGGATTTACAGAATGTAATATTTTTTTGTCATCAATCGAAAAAACAGACTCATTTAGACTCTGCTTTCCAAGCTGATAACTCTGTACATAATGTAATAAAAGGAAACATGTAAGATAAGATTTTTTTTTAGTTTTGTTTTTGAGAGAAGGCATAAGATAAGGTTTAGAGGCCATTTGTTCACAATTGATGTCTACCAAACAAGTTCATCGTTATAGGGATTCAAAATTCAACAAAAATCTTTCTAAATCAGGCCTTAATGATTTCATCATCTAACTAACTAATGCTCACTGTATTTTCAACGTGAGATATTTTGCGAAACAGTACTCAATGTCAACGAAAAAAAGGAATTGTTTAAATATAAATTTTAAAAACATATGGCAAAAAAAGCTTGGGGCAAATTTTATACATAGACGGAGCAACTACCGACTGAAGAACATGGTCATGTAGTGACACCACTACTAGTGTTAATGAAGTTGTTAGTACTCACTATAATTCATTATATGATTATGGCAATACTCATTATTATAATCATTGCATTATTTGAACCTAAAATATAAAATGATTCAGTAGGTATGATTCTTTTCTATTCGTGGCAGGTTCGTATATACATGTATATAACAAAATTAAACAATAGCTTTACATATTGTTAGCTAGGTAAAAAAATCCATGCTATACAGAAAAATTACAAAACCATATATTCTCTGCCACGCTTAAATTTTGGTGTATATGTTAAGATTAATGATTAGTATTAATATATTATATGTTTCTGAAAGTCTATCTATTAATCAAGTTAATTTTATCCAATTATGATTATGAACAAGTGTCCATACTCCATATATACATTATATTTTATGTATTAGGAATATTTGTTGGTTTTTGAAATGTGACCAATTACAATAATTGACCGTAGTTATGTCTTCATCGATCCTCACCTCACCTGCTCTAACTATAAATAATATCTACAAAAGCCACATGCCGTGTACAACAACATCATCTAACCTTCTGTACATTATTCAAAGAGTTAGGTCAAAAAGTTTTATGTAATGAATAGTGAAAGATCATGTTGAGGACATTATATCCAATCGTTTCTTTACGAAAAATACAAATACAAAACGAAAGTAATATCCGACAAGTTATGATCATTTTAGTGGTTAACGTATATATATGGAGGAATCACTAAAAAGTAGTATCATGCAAAACTGACAATACAATGATAAAAATACAGTTTACAAAATGATAATCAGATAGTGACAGTCGATCATCGTAAAATCAGTATCTGTCTTAGTGGTAAATACAGAAGTAATTGCTGTTCTAAGTATAGTACGTACACGTTTGTCCTTTTTTTACATATAACACATATAATTAGACGTATATATATGTATATACCATAGTTTTGAAATAGAATGTGCATTTCAGAAACATTATATGGTAAAAATCAGAAATATTTGGATTATATGATTGAGACATTGTCGTAACGTAGTCGAGACGTAAATAACCTAATTTGATTTATTTTTCCCACAATTTGCTTACACGTAACCATGCAACTTAAATTTTTTTTTTGAATCAGCCAATCTGTCCACAAATTCCAAAAACCTAACTATCAATTATTAAATAAACTGATTGTGGCGAATTACAACTGAAATGTTTGCAGTGGTAGTACAAATCTAACACACACACAAAAAAGTTGTATGCTAATTAATCTATTAACATGAAGTTTCATCTAAAATGAGAAGAATTGAAAGCATAAACTAATAATTTACAGCTTCACAATCATTATCTTTGTGAATTTGATTTATTTAGCAAATAGAGTGTAGACACCTTTCTTACTTGTGAGTGAAGCATGTGTCCTATGCAAAGTTAACACCTTAATCTAATGATTTGTTCCTCGTCTTTACTTTCTATTTCAATATAATCACTTTGTAAATTTCAGCGCGACATCGATGAGGAAGTATGTAACATTTTTTGAAGGATCCTATAAAGATTTTGCAATGCAACAACACAGACTTTATAGTTTACAATTTTATTTAGTTTGAACCAGTTTTTCTGACAATGGGTTTGAAGATGTATATATATTACAACTCATTGTTACTATTTTTCTCAATCAATCAATAGAACTATACGTGAACACGATTTTTTTTTTGTTTCTTTTTTCTTTCTCATTTTGGGTGAAATATAGTCCATACACATGCATTGGATGTTGATGTGGAACTCGATGGCTTAGTTTATGTATATCTTTTATAAAAATAATAAATATTTTAAAAAGTTATTCTAGACCATATTTCATCAAAATAAAAAATTACATTTTGTTGGAAACTATTAACAAAAAGCATGATAGTCTACGAGACAACTTTTGGGTTGCTATGTAATTTGGGTTTGAAAACACTATTACATTATATCGTTAATCACTTTGATATAAGAGAGTCCATCCGTAGACTACAATTTTTTTAGAGAGTAGTATAGGCAAAAAGAAAAACTAAAAAAATACTTTCAAACCAGAGTTTACCATATAGCTATTAATGAATATTGCCAATGACACAAGGCAAAACACGTTATGAACTCGATCTATATCATATATCAACTGATGATATCCTTACTCATCCATAAAACTTAGATATATTTGACATTAGATGCAAGTATATATTCTTTTGAGTATACAATGTCTGTCACACAATTAAAAATACTGTAGAAACCATGACGATTCACGGACTCGAAACAAAGAAGACAATCAACTTGCACTTTGAAGCTCGACAAAGTTTACCATTTGACAATACCACACCGTCACGGGTCACTACCAAACACTCTCGCTTATTGGGATCTATGATTCTTTTATTGCTTTTCTTTTTCTCCTTTAAGAAAAATATAATTCTCCCACCGCAAATACCATTAGTTAAGTTTTTTCAAAAGAAAAGAATCTGCATAGTTGATTAATGGTTGATGTTTGGGCATTTCATTCTAAATTTTTTAAAAGTGTGTGCACAATTTCCTATTAAAAGAGTCAGAATTGACTATTACTAAGATTTGAAAAGATCACAGATTGTATCGTCGTAAATAATAATAAAATTTTATATACATACTTATGCATTTATATATTTTTGTTACTACTAAAATACATAAGTATGTATATAAATTTTTGTTATTATTTACGGCGATGCAATCCATGATCTTTTCACCGTTGTATGACATATAAAAATATATAAGTTTCACTGTTGTATGACATATAACCCGTGATACAATATATAAAAATTATATTTTTAAACTTATGTATTTACCCACTGTTGTCCTAAATGTTATCATTCAGCTTAAAAATAAGTTTATTAGAGTGAATAAATGACACTACAAAGGATTTTTTAAATGAATTACTTTAGATTTTAGTAGAATCACATTTTGAGCTAGAGAAGTAATACAAAGTATTTGGAAAATATGTATCAATATAAAGCAGCCAAACTCACGAGTTTTTTTTAAGACTTTCGTCCAATAATTCACGAGTTAAAACAAAATTTATACGTTGAGACAAAAGAGAGAAAAAAACAATCTCTATACGTTGAATATTCTATGTGCTTATGTTTGTATAAAGCTAAAGGTTTAAAAGTATAAACCCACTCGCATTCTATATTCGTTATTTTTGAAAAAGACTATTTTAAATAAAAAGATGAAAGAACAGAGGTATACATCGTAACACTTATCCAGTATCAAACACTATAGACCGTATGGTCCGTATCATTATTATTTTTCCTCGAACACCGTATCATCTTTTTCATATAATCAATTATAAAATAGTAATAATACAACCAAGATTATTTATAAAGACCACCAATTCTTCAGTGAGCTTACTTGCTTGCTAGTATATATATATATAGTAACACTAAACCAAACGAAAAAAATTATATCACAAAGAATCAAAACTCTTAAACACAATGGGCTCTTCTTCTCCACTAACAAGGAGAAACAGAGCACCATCCTCTGTTTCCTCTCTGTTTCTCATCTTCCTCTGTTCACTAGATTCTTTAAACGCTCAGTCCACGCCCGTCTTCGCCTGCGACGTCGCCGGAAACTCATCTCTCGCCGCATACGGGTTCTGCAACGCCGCTTTAAAGATCGAACACCGAGTCGCTGATCTTGTCGGGAGGCTCACGTTGCAAGAAAAGATCGGGGTTTTAACGAGTAAACTTCACGGCGTGACTCGGCTCGGGATTCCCACGTATGAATGGTGGTCGGAAGCACTTCACGGCATTTCTTACGTCGGACCCGGCACGCATTTCTCCGGCCAAGTTCCTGGTGCTACGAGTTTTCCTCAGGTTATACTCACGGCTGCTTCTTTCAACGTATCTCTGTTTCAAGCCATTGGCAAGGTATCCCCTAAACTCTATCCATTTTCGACTTCTTGTTATTTTGTTTTATTTTATTATTTTTATTTCTAATTCTGGATAATGTGGACAGTAGTGGAACTACGAATATTTATTAATGGGGTCATAATTTATAAAATTAGTATTAAAGCTAAAATAATAATTGATATAAATAAAAATAGAAAACTATATAGATTTATGGGAAACATATGAAATTTGAAAATGCACTACGGTCAAATCTCAAATATATATTTTTGAGGTTTAAAAGAACTTAAAAAAAATGATTAAAAAAAAATATATTTTAATTTTATTTCACTTCTAAATTCCGTAATAAATGTGTATTTACTCCTTTAATAAAATCTATATTAATTATTTTTAGTTGTTTTTTGAAAATAAAAACTTTTTTTTAATTATTAATCTTATGGTATTCCTCATAAAACATGAACAAGTGGGTCATAAACCTGATTTTTTTTTACCAAATATTATGTTAAGCTTATGCAAATATACACTAAAATTGAATTATTTAAATTTTATAGGGGGTCATTGTAACCCCACTAACCTCCTCTTTGCTAAGTTTATCAATGCAACTAGGCCTCTCGTTCTTCACTTTCTTTTGATACAAGTTAACACTTTTTGATGACATTGTTTATTACTCATTTGGTTAAGGTTGTCTCGACGGAAGCAAGGGCAATGTACAACGTTGGATTAGCCGGACTAACGTATTGGTCACCGAATGTAAACATATTCCGAGATCCGAGATGGGGAAGAGGACAAGAGACTCCCGGAGAAGATCCATTGCTTTCAAGCAAGTATGCTTCAGGTTATGTCAAGGGTCTTCAAGAGACTGATAGCAGCGATGCTAACCGACTCAAAGTAGCTGCGTGCTGCAAACACTACACGGCTTACGACGTTGATAATTGGAAAGGCGTAGACCGTTACAGTTTCAACGCGGTGGTACAAACTCAAAACCATTACTCTAATATTGGTTGGACCAAAGACATTGTAATAACTTTTTGTGTGTGTGTGTGTTTGATCGTTTGAGTAGGTGAATCAACAGGATATGGATGATACGTATCAACCACCGTTCAAGAGTTGTGTAGTTGATGGGAATGTGGCTAGTGTTATGTGTTCTTACAATCAAGTTAACGGTAAACCGACATGTGCTGATCCGGATCTCCTCTCTGGTGTTATCCGCGGTGAATGGAAGTTAAACGGGTAATTATCTAATCCAATTAGCAGGTTTAAAACCTCTTCATGTCACATTTGAACATGTTTAGGTTCTGTTTGAATAGGTACATTGTTTCAGATTGTGACTCGGTAGATGTGTTGTACAAGAACCAACACTATACCAAGACTCCAGAGGAAGCTGCAGCGATATCTATCAATGCAGGTTTGGACTTGGACTGTGGTTACTTCTTGGGTGATCATACAGAGGCAGCGGTTAAGGCCGGTTTGGTAAACGAGACAGCTATCGACAAAGCGATTTCGAACAACTTCTTAACCCTCATGCGTCTAGGATTCTTCGACGGAGATCCAAAGAAACAGATCTACGGAGGGTTAGGTCCTAAAGACGTTTGCACACCTGCGAATCAAGAGCTAGCCGCGGAAGCAGCGAGACAAGGCATTGTACTACTAAAAAACACCGGTTCCTTACCGCTTTCTCCAAAAACGATCAAAACGCTAGCTGTGATTGGACCAAACGCGAATGTCACGAAAACAATGATAGGTAACTACGAAGGCACGCCGTGTAAGTACACAACACCGCTTCAGGGATTAGCCGGGACGGTATCAACAACGTATCTACCAGGCTGCTCTAATGTAGGATGCGCGGTGGCGGATGTAGCTGGAGCAACGAAGCTAGCATCAGATGCTGACGCGACGGTGCTTGTTATAGGTGCAGATCAATCTATCGAGGCAGAGAGCCGTGATAGAGTTGACTTGAATCTTCCTGGTAAACAACAAGAGCTGGTGACACAAGTGGCTAAAGCAGCGAAAGGACCGGTCTTGCTCGTTATCATGTCTGGTGGAGGTTTTGACGTAACATTTGCTAAGAACGATGCGAAGATCGCTGGAATCTTGTGGGTTGGTTATCCCGGAGAAGCTGGTGGCGTCGCTATTGCTGACGTCATCTTTGGCCGTTATAATCCAAGTAAGAAATAGACTATATTTTTGAAACTTAAACCAATGATAACCGGCGAATTCTATTTTATAAACTAGAGATAACCGTATCGACAAAAAAACCCCAGAAATAACCGTCAAAGATGACATCAGCTATGGTTATACCGGAGAAGCCGATAATAAACCATAGCTTATATCATCTTTGGCCGTTATAACCCAAATAAAAAACTGTTTTTAAGCTTAAACCAATAATAATTGGTAAATTATGTTTGTAAATCAGAGAAAACCACGTCAATAAAAAACTCCAGAAATAACCGTTAAAGATGATATCAACTATGGTTATACCGGAGAAGTCGGTATTAAACCATAGCTTATATCATCTTTGGCCGTTATAAACTAAGTAAGAAACTATTTTTAAACTTAAACCAGTGATAACCGGTGAATTCTGTTTTTTTAAACCGGTGATAACCGATTTACTCTGTTTTGATAGGTGGAAGATTACCGATGACTTGGTATCCACAATCCTACGTGGAGAAAGTACCGATGACGAATATGAACATGAGACCCGATAAATCAAACGGGTATCCGGGTCGGACTTACCGGTTCTACACAGGAGATACGGTATACGCCTTCGGTGATGGACTCAGCTACACCAAGTTCAGCCACAGCTTAGTCAAAGCTCCTCCACGGCTAGTTTCTCTCGGTCTTGAAGAGAATCACGTTTGCAGATCATCAGAGTGTCAATCGCTGGACGCGGTTGGACCGCATTGCGATAACGCTGTCACTAGTAAAGGTGGAACCGCGTTTGAAGTTCATATTAAAGTACATAACGGTGGAGATAGAGAAGGTATTCACACGGTGTTTCTATTCACGACGCCACCGGCGGTTCATGGGTCGCCGAGGAAGCATCTTTTGGGGTTTGAGAAGATTCGGTTGGGGAAGATGGAAGAAGCGGTGGTTAAGTTTAAGATTGATGTATGTAAAGATTTGAGCGTTGTTGATGAAGTTGGGAAGAGGAAGATTGGTTTGGGTCAGCATGTTCTTCATGTGGGCGACGTTAAACATTCTTTGAGCATTAGGGTCTAATTACATTAGATTCTAATTTTTAGTTTTGAAAAATTATAAACATGATTATTGGTAAGCAACATTTTTAAAAGATGAATAAAATGGTAATTGTGAATCTCTTATTTTTCGAAAAAAATGATCGGAAATATTTTTTTTTTGTAGAAATAAGTAATTTTGACTTTGAAATATATTTGTTAAGCTTAGTAAAGATTTTTTTAATAATTCAGACAATTCTTTTTTTTATAGCACTATAATTCAGTTATTCTTAGTTTTTCTTGTTAGTCCGTGATAATTTTCTTCTTACATTATTAATAATTAAATAATTGTTTATTTCGATCAATTTTTAAAAATATTATTGATAAAAGTTTTTAAGAACGTATTGAGAGATTTGACCATAAATATATTGATAACGAAGAGCATAAAACAATATACCCAAATTTTACAAATTAGCACCTTTACAACAACCCAACAAAGGTTCCAAAATAAACCTAACTAATCCAATTCCAACTACATTATTAGTCGTGATAAGTATCTTTTAAGAATATGCAATGGTGTTATTTACGGTCAAATCACACGAAATGCATGGACCTACCGGAAATCATGACTACAATTACCGGTTTATCACGGTTATCTCCGGTTTGATTCGAAAAAAATACATTAACCTCTGTAACAGAACAGAGTCACGTTTCCTTTTTTGTCTGAAACTGTTAAAAACTCTCCGGGCAAAACAAAAACTAAAAAGAATCGGTAGGAAAAAGATTTGCGAATCTCTTTTTTTTTTTAATGAAAAAGGAGCAGCAGAGAGGACGGTTCTTCTCTTCTCCGAATCTTCATACGGCGACGGTGAGGAATTGTTTTCAGACATGGCGTATAATAACGGGAACGTGTTTGCTGCAGCAGCGGCGGCGGCGGATCCTGTACCGGGGAAGAAGACGAAGCTTCTATCGTCTCGGAGTTGGGTTAGCATAGCCGCGACGGGAGAAAGTGAGTCGCTTGATGTCGATAAGTATGCTATCATGCACCGTGTTCAGATCCACGCCCGTGATCTCCGGATTCTCGACCCGAATCTGTCTTACCCGTCTACTATTCTTGGCCGAGAGAGAGCCATTGTGCTCAATTTGGAGGTTAGGGTTTGTTCAGTTTCATCTAATTTGGGTTTGATTTGTTTCAGAGTTTGATGTGTGTGTGTGTGTGTGTATGCAGCATATCAAGGCGATTATCACTGCTGATGAGGTTAGTTTACCTTCTTCATAGTGACTTAGATTTCTAGGGTTTGGAGTGTTTTGATTTGTTTGGTTAAGTTCATGTTGGATCTTGAGCAATCACTGAGTTTGAACAGAATCTAGATATGTTACTAAAAAGTTTCACACTTTCATGATTTCAATCTATGGACTGGTTAGAGAATTAGGGTTTAGCATTCCATAAAAAAGGTTTTTTCTTTCATGTCTTTAGCTCAATTGATGATATTGTCAATGAAGATAAAACCTTATCTCATATTGTATTTATTACAGGTTTTGCTAAGGGATCCATCAGATGAAAATGTTATTCCCGTTTTGAAGGAGCTTGAAAGACGCTTACCTGTTGGAGACCATGGTCTAGGAGATGGAAAAGAGAGCTCAGCTGCACAGAATGACGCTGATAATGGTGAAGAAGATGGTACTATCATATCCCCACGGACTCTTTAGCTTTTCAAAGCACTTGAATCTTTCTTTCTTTTTTTGGTTTATAATGTCTGCTTGCTGTAATATAGATTCTCCATTTGAGTTTCGGGCGCTGGAGGTTTTCTTGGAAGCAATCTGTAGCTTCTTAGCTGCAAGGACGACAGAGTTAGAAACAGCTGCTTATCCTGCTTTGGATGAGCTTACTTCAAAGGTAAGTACCTCTCAACGTTTAGTATGACCATTCACCAGTGATGATCCAGTTTTCAATGGTGTTTGTTTTTGCATACATGTTGTAGATTAGTAGCCGTAACTTGGATAGAGTTCGGAAGTTGAAGAGTGCCATGACTCGGTTGACAGCTCGAGTTCAAAAGGTGAGCTAGCTGCATAGAAAGGAAGTTTGTAATAGAAGGAAACAATTAAGAAGCTTCATGGTCTTTTGTAGGTAAGAGATGAGCTCGAACAGTTGCTGGATGATGACGATGACATGGCGGATCTTTATCTTTCAAGGAAACTCTCTAGTGCTTCCTCAGCGTCTAGTAGTCCAAATTGCTATCTTACTTCCCCGACAATAGGTTCCAAGATTTCAAGAGCAAGTAGAGCCAGTCTAGCCACAGCTCGTGGGGATGAAAATGATGTTGAAGAACTTGAAATGTTGCTCGAGGTTAGTTCTTACTTCAAATCTTATCTACCTATCTTCGATTCACATGTGTAGTCTAATGTTACGATATCTTTTTACAGGCATACTTCATGCAAATCGACAGTACTTTGAACAGATTGACAACAGTTATGTTATGTTCTTTGTTTTTTTTTTTAATTCTTAAAAACTGTTCTTCTAACTCTCAGTTTGTTGATGCAGCTACGTGAGTACATCGATGACACAGAGGATTACATTAACATCCAGGTAACCAAAAACGAATCCTCTATTCTCAACTTTCATAACATCTTTAATCTGAAACTTGTAATCAATGGTTCTTGTTTCTGCAGCTAGACAATCATCGTAATCAGCTGATTCAAGTAAGTGAATGTTTGAAACCTCAAGTATTTATTTTTGTCATCTTCATGAGTTTCTCTTCTTGATTATCTTCAAAAACCCTGCAGCTGGAGCTTGTGTTAAGCTCTGGAACCGTTTGCTCAGCATGTTACTCTCTTGTCGCTGGAATCTTCGGGATGAACATTCCATACACATGGAACGATAACCATGGATACATGTTCAAATATGTATGGAAACCACATCTTTATTTGCTTGATAATTAATAAGTCTGAGGGTTAATCTATGTCGGTTCTTGTCGTTGCAGGTCGTGATCCTAACGGGGGCATTTTGTGTGATCTTGTTCACGTTCATAATGACACACGCTCGGTACAAAGGGCTTGTGGGATCTTGATGGGTGAGTTTGGGCAGAGAGAGAGAGATATTTTATGGTTAGAGAAAGTTTAAAGGAGACGTCTAATTGTAAAGATGTGCTTTGTTACTACTCTACTACACATCGATTCATTACAATTGGAGCATATCAAACAATGTTTTTTTATATAAACCAACAAGCTTTTACCCCATGTTAGCATCATATACTAAACTATACAACTTTTCAGAATGTTGAGGTGGAGATTCTTAAAATTATACAACTAACTTTCAAGAACCACCGGTTAATTGTTATATTGTTTCTATTTTAGTCTCTTCATGGTTTAGGTTTATGTTTTTTCATGGAAATATAACACTCCACTATCATTAACTTGTGTCTTGAGTTGAGTCTATGGTTCTCTTCTTCTCTTCTTCTCTTCTTCTCCTTCTTCTCTTCTTCTCTTCTTCTCTTCTTCTCTTTCTTCTCTTTGAAAGTTTTGAAACAAGGTAAGAGGGGCTGGACTTGGGCTAGACTTGGGCCGATTGTTTATTTTCCAAAAAAATCAAGTTCTGTAAAACCCATACAGGATGTAAGTGATTTCACAGTGGTGACTAGTAAGTAAACTTTATGAAATGAAAAAATGTATGCCATGCGAGCCAAGTAGCCAACCCCCTAAACTCTATACATGAAGTCAGAACCTAAAAACCTTGTCTACAAATAATGCAACAAGGCGTTCGTGTTTCCACACACACACATTTTAGGCCAAAGATATTATAATATAAAGTAAAAGAAGGTATAAAATATTGTGGACGTCAGCAAGTTCGCGTGGAGAGATGAGGACAGAGCTGACGGAATCGTCGACTCAATAATAAAATAGTAAGATTCCCGTTTTATTTTATTTCATTTTTGTACTTTTCCTCTAATATTTAATTAAATATTAATTTAATATTTAAAATAATATGATAGATTCTTCCACTCTGCACGGAACCCATTGGCTGACGTAATAGGATTTGCCTCTTGGAACAACATAAAAATCAGATTTTCATTTTTTAATAATAGTCTTCTTCAATATGGTGTGGTCCGTTGCTATCTGCAATTCTCATCACACCACGAAATTAAAGAGAAAATGTACAGTAAAAACATATAAAATAAATTGTCCACACTTCTCCTCACACCGCACATATAACATTTCCGTCCGTTAATCATTTAAATGTTCCTTTATGTGTTTGTTTGTGCTTGTTTTCTAATGTTGATGTACACAATTCACAATCAATGTTTTGATTAAAACATGTCTTCTGTTCCAAACCGATTTGGAGCATAGCTAAATATATTATCGGTTTGGTATCATGATTTTAAACGATAATTTTAATTTTATAGGCCACAAAATATTTTTTACATAAGTAATAAAACACATAAAATTATAAGTGAGCGCAAAACATCAAATAAATAATTAAAAATGTTGAACCGGACGCTATTTGAATAGAAACATGAACATTTAACCATACAGATCTAGATGTTATTACAAGTATAAATCTAAAGATAGATTTGTAAATCTTTTTAGAAGCTTTTATATTATGCCACAAGTGCTTTGCATTTGGATAGTGGGATCTAATGCAAAATACAAGGTTTGATGACGCCACCTAATTCTATATTATTTTACTCCATATTCCTGGCATGAGTAAAATATTATTTTTTTGTTCTTGTCTCATTTATAAGAAATAAACTTAAATAATAGACATCATCAAGTTTGTAAAACTCGATCAGCTGATATATCATCATCAATTAAATATTAATTTTCTTGATGACATCATATAAAATTGGTAAAGAATCAGTTTTCACCGGTTAAGACGGTGTTCGGTTTTCTCATTATCGGAAGTGACTTGTCGCAACACCATTCCATCACTACCACTTCAATAAACAGGGGCATATAAGACTTTTACTTAAAAGACGGCGTCGTTTTCATCGAAAAGTAAATTTAATGCATTTCCCAAAATAGAGCACTTTCGCATCCAATTAGAACCGTTACTATAGAGGGAGACAAAGGGTGTTTTGGTAAATTCATAAAAGGATTCTCACTTCCTCGCCGTTTTTATAAACGAGAAGAACCTGAATCGTCCACGCTCTCTCTCACAAATAATATCTCTCCTCTCTCTCTCTCTCTCTCTCTCTCTCTCTCTCTCTCTCTCTATTTGTAGCCCGATCATATCTCGACACCTGTGTTCACTCTCTTCTCTGTGTCTTCTTCTTCCTCAACGAGATTCTCAGTTTCAAAAGTTTTTTTTTTGCTTACGGAATCTATCTCTCTGTCTCACAGATCCATCAGGTTTTTATTTCTCCTTGTAGTAAAATTTTGTTTCTTTTAAATTACAGATCAGTTAAGTAAATGCATGGCTTGTTTTGTTCTTTTATTACCTTTTGCAGTTCTTATCTTCAGCTAGTTTCTATAATTGTCTCATGCTCTTTTGAGGGTTTTGTTCTTTCCACCATCAAGTTCTTAACTTTATAGTATGTTTATCAAAAAGATTTATAGTTTGTTGTGAATTTAAATCTTCGTCAACTAATAAAACATAAATTCATGATTTTATTTTGTTATTTCATGGTGTTTTTTTTGCCTTGGATCTGGTTAGTGTGTATGGATCTTCCTCTGTAATAGAAATTCATGAGACATTGTTGTTATCACTTATTAAAAAAGGTTGACTTTAGAGGTTATGATGCAAGTTATCAAAGTCTAAATGATCTATCTCTCTCAAACAACTCATAATTTTTCTTTTTTTTTGTGTGAAAATAATTAAAGAATTTTACTTTGTACTACTATTTCTCTAAACCAATCTTTTCTTATCCTTTCATTCTCCTTTTAAGGGGATATGTGTACCCTCACGTTTCACTTTTTACCCAAAGCCACACAAAAATGTTGTAACCATAAGTCACTTTGGTTAGTGCTTAGTCCTTTTCAAGCACAGTTATAACCAATTATTTGTTTGTTACGTAGAATCTCTTAACTCCCATAAACTGTAATTAGTATTTCACTGTATTATTAGTCTCATGTCACTGTAGTGTTTACTGTTCTTCTTTGTTAGCTTTTTACTGATTTAGATTCTTTTGTAAACTACTGCAGAAAGGTTCTTGCTCTACTTGCTCATTCTTGAAGATGGACAGGGCAGACACATGGGGGTTTGTCAGTGGTGGGAGATGTTTGTATCTCAAGTTGCTTTTATGATTGTTGCTTAAGTATTATTGTTCTAGGCATATTCTACTCCTCTTGTGCATCCCTTCCGTGTTCTTCCTATGGATTTAAACGAGAGTGTTGCTCACTTTTCTCGTGCCAACGGTGTTGATAGTTTCGGTGACACTGCTCTCAGCTTGAAATGCCTTGGAAGCAGTGCAGGTAGATTAATGGGGAGCTCTCACCACAACCATAAGCTTTGTTCTGATGTTTCTAACTGTCCTGATGGTGGTTGCGGTTTGGTTCTCGGTTTAGGTCCAACACCTCCCTCTTATTATTACAATGTCAGGGTTAATAACAACAACAAAGTCTCAGCTTCTTCTGGCACTTTTCAAGAACTCTCATCAGGAGGGAACTCAATCCTGCAACTCGGTCCTCCCGCTGTGACCAACATGGATACTTTCAGCGGCCTTGATTGTTCATTGTTGACATATACAGAGACTAATATGTCCCAAGCTGATGAAGGTTCTACCTCTGCAAAGCGATCAGGTGGCTATATGTCATCGCTTCTCTTCGCTCCAAGGACTGAAAGCGTTAGAAAGCCTTCAAGAATGCAAGAGTTTAGTACTAATATTGGAACTGATCATTCACAGCTGAGCCATCATGAGTCAGAGTTCTCTTTAGGCGCTGCTTTCTCTGACAGAACGGTCTCTGTTACATCTTCTCAGCACAGGACGACCAACCCTAAGAAGTGCAAGTTCATGGGATGTACCAAAGGAGCTAGAGGAGCATCAGGGCTTTGCATTGGCCATGGTGGTGGGCAGAGATGTCAAAAGCCAGGCTGCAACAAAGGTGCTGAGAGCAAAACTACTTTCTGCAAAGCCCATGGTGGGGGAAAGAGATGCCAACACTTGGGATGTACAAAGAGCGCTGAAGGAAAAACAGACTACTGTATCTCTCATGGAGGTGGGAGACGCTGTGGGTTCCCTGAGGGATGCGCTAAAGCTGCACGTGGCAAGTCAGGGCTCTGCATCAAACACGGTGGTGGTAAAAGGTGTAGGATTGAAGGCTGTACACGAAGTGCTGAGGGACAAGCTGGACTGTGTATTTCACATGGTGGTGGGAGGCGTTGTCAGTCTCCAGGTTGTACAAAAGGTGCTCAAGGGAGTACAAACTACTGCAAAGCTCATGGTGGTGGTAAACGCTGCATATTTGCGGGATGTACTAAAGGAGCAGAAGGTAGTACTCCACTGTGTAAAGCTCATGGTGGTGGGAAACGTTGTATGTTTGATGGAGGTGGGATTTGTCCTAAAAGTGTGCATGGTGGGACGAGTTTCTGTGTTGCTCATGGTGGCGGGAAGAGATGTGTTGTTGCAGGGTGCACTAAGAGCGCTCGTGGAAGGACTGATTGTTGTGTGAAGCATGGTGGTGGGAAACGGTGTAAGTCTTTAGGGTGTGAGAAGAGTGCACAAGGTAGCACTGACTTCTGCAAGGCTCATGGTGGAGGTAAACGCTGCTCGTGGGGAGGAGAGTGGAAGTGCGAGAAGTTCGCTAGAGGAAAGAGCGGTTTATGCGCTGCGCATAACAGTATGTCTCAGGAGAAAGGTGGAAGCAAGATTGGTTTGATTGGTCCTGGACTTTTCCGTGGCCTTGTCTCTACCTCTTCTCAAACCACTACCACCACCACTGATCATTCTCAGTCTGGAGTTAGTGCGGTCTCTGACTGCACAGACTCCATTGACCGTTCGCACCAGGTGCATCATCATCCTGAGAAAAGACAGAAGGTGATGATACCAATGCAGGTTCTTGTGCCTCCTTCAATGAAATCTTTAAGCTTCAAAGACAGTGAGAGAGCAGAAGGAGAAAGAAACAACAACAGGAACGGGAAGAACATCTTCGACTTTATGATTCCGGAGGAGAGAGTTCATGGGGGTGGACTAATGTCTCTGCTTAATGGCAGCATGAACCAGACACTCCATTGATGGAACTTGAAAGCTTTTCTCTGTGTAAAGCTTATGTAATATGTATAGTTTTGTCTCGCTCTTTGGTCCTTTGTATATTCATGGGTCTGTGTTTTTGTAATGAGTCTTGACTTGATCATCTAGTCCGATGGCTTGAACCCAAGTCTTTGTTTATTGATTTGGACTGTTTGCAATGTAGTATAAGTGTTCTTATTGTTACTTAAACCGAAGCTTCTTGGGATGAATTGTAAAATCAATTTCGGTTGATTTCAGTTGACCGGTTTAATGGAAATGTGTTTGTATAAGTGTTCTTATTGTTTTCTTGTTACTAAAACCTGAGCTTCTTTGATTGAATTGTTAAATCATGTTCGGTTTATTTCAATTTGACCGGTTTAGTGGAAAGGTTTAGAAAATAATGAACCACGGAACGTTCACCGCCGTTATCGTTTCCGTTAGCTGTATAAATACACACACGTTAACCACATTCGTTTCGTCCTTTCGAATCTGAAACTTTCCCTCTTCTCTAGAGCTCTCTCCTATGGAAACAGAGGAGCACGACTTAGCTATTCGTTTTCTCTAAGGTATCCGATTCTCGATTCCTGCTCTAGTTTCCGAGCTTTAGATCTTTCTCGTTCGTGATTCAGTCGATTGTTTTTTTTCTCCGTTGCCGATTCTCCACCTTGAAATTGATTTTTTTACGATCCAATCGTGGCTCCTCTTCTCCTTTATCGTTCGATTTCTTCAAGCTGTGATGAACTTAGGTTAAACTTTCCTGGAAAGTTTGCGTGAATCTCCATCGCCTTATTTGGCGGGAAAATGTTGTTCTTAATTGAATCGGTTCTTATTCGCAGAAAGTTTTGATCTTTGTTCGTTTGATTCTGATTGACTTGTTTCGTTGAATGGATTGCGTTTTACATTCTTCAGATTGTTAATTTTTTCTCGGAAAGCTTTAGCGGCAGGGGAAGAACATCGAACAAGTAAGGATTTTTCTGGTTATTTTGTTGTTACATTGCGAATCCTCTGCTGATTTTGACGGAAAAATCTCTCTATGTAGTCTCTTGTGCTGCAAGTAATCTTGTATTCTCCACATCGTAGAGACGTCATGGAGAAAGACGAGTCATTTGTGGTGGATGAAGAGCAGAGTCCACAAAGCAACCAGACGTGGCCGATGGATATGATCCATCAGAGACGTTTTCAACACAAAATCTCCTCTCTTTTGAGTCCCGTGACTCCTAAAAGGAACTACAGCGTTACCAATGCCAAGTCTCTCCTCCTGTTGCGATGCTTACGAGACTCAAAGTCTGATCCAATCCCACGTAAGCAGCAGCGCTTCCCGGTTTCATGCTCAGATGAGGGAGTCTTGATGGATGGTGTTCTTGTCACATCAGCTTCTAAAAAGAAAGTTTCTGATTCACCTTCTAGATTGAGCTCTCTTGGACGATCTCCACGTTCTTCACTCGTCAGGAGTCAACTTACGACTAGCAGCCCTAGGAGCCTGTCAGGACGAAACCAGGTACATCCTTTGTTCTGTATTGTCTCCATTACTTGGTAAAGATTATTAGAAATGTAGTTGCTAGACGTTAGAACTTCAAGAAAGCTAAAGCTATAGAGCCGCATCAAGTTGAAGATGTCTGTTTTTGTTGAACATTGGTTACAAGTACATCAGTCTAGTGTCTTACTTACTCAAGAGAAGCAAAGTTTATGTAAGCTACCAGAACTAGGCTTATGTTTACGTGTTGAAGTGTTTGCTGGTGATTTTGCAGGAGGATACCACTCGGTCTCAGACTTCTTCAGCTGGGAAAGTGAAGATATTGGCAAATAGTCCTTGTACCAAACTAGAGACACCAAAGGTTTGGCTTCATTACACTTTTCTTTATCAGGTCTCTCAAGAGTCTTGTAACGGTCTTCATTTGGTTTAACTTGTGTTCACAGGCTCCTAATCCATCAAATGTAAAAGCTGC
This sequence comes from Moricandia arvensis, assembly GCA_905132765.1. Lineage (NCBI taxonomy): Eukaryota > Viridiplantae > Streptophyta > Magnoliopsida > Brassicales > Brassicaceae > Moricandia > Moricandia arvensis. The sequence continues at coordinate 102,571 of CAJHQP010001560.1, forward strand.
TGCTGAACCAATCACCCTCACACCAAGATCTTCACAAGGACTAGCTCCTCCCCTCCCAGTCCTGCAACTTCCATTTGACCATGGTCCACACATTCAATGGGTTGTAAGTAAATCTCAACCAAATTTTCGTTTCAGAAACGTAAACTGAGACAACAATTGATGCTTTTTACGTCATATGATCATGCAGAATCCGCTTCCTCACCAGCAGCTGCGTCCGAGCTATGGTCATTTATACCTGCCTCCGGGCTACACTTACCCGAGACCAATACAAGTTCCTGACCTCTATCCCACACATCACCCATTCAGGTCTCCAAGACCCATTGGTTACCAAGTGTGCCATGACTTTAACCGGTCTCCAGCTAGAAATGACCCCAGAATCATCTCACTACTTTCCACAACACCTCTCTCTACAAACACCAGCAAGCCACCTGTTCACTCTCCCATATCTACGATCCCTAAAGCCGATCTCAGCACCAGTACTACCACCCCTAGCTCAAGACTAGACTCTTCACTTTCTGTTGATGGAGGACTTGGAACAGTGACCCAGAAACAAGACTTGTCGTCACCGTCTGATGAGCTTGAAACAATGACACAGAAACAAGGCTTGTTGTCACCTTCGGATGAGCTTGTAACGATGACGCAAACACAAGACTTGTGGTCACCTGCTGCTGAGCTCAAAACATTAACGCACAAACCAGACTTTTCACCTTCTACTGGACTTGGACTTGAAACTGTGACAACAGAGAAAGACTGGTCACCTTCTAATGATGGTCTCCCAAGATTCACACAATCTCAAACTGATTTTATGAAGTCACAGGACAGAGTTCTCCCAGATGATGCTTTCGAGCATTACATATATAGAAAGAGACTGCCAGTATTCACTCAGCTTTGCTTGGATGACACAGAAGGGCGTGATAACACCACCCGATAGGCCCATACTGCCTTGTAAACTCGGCCACTTCTTCGCCTGTGAACTTGGTTTCCGCTTCCTCAACCTAAACCGCAGGTAACATTTTGTTCATATGAACTTCTTTCCCATCCATTGAACTTTTCAGAGTTTTCATAAAAGTACTAAAGATCACTTTGGTTACAAATACAAAGATACAGAAAACAAGTACATGGAATATATACAGATATATACACTCTTTTCTAATCAAATGCATTCTCTACTGTTTTATCCCATGGATGAATCCAAAGCAGAACCAATTACACCCTGGTTTTGATTTTGGTTCTACGTGACTTGAGCACTCAACTACTTATATATAATCTATACCTCATTTTCATTCATTTTCTGGTTAGAACTTAGAAAGCCATATGATGATATATTATTAGATTACATTTTATCACTGAAGTTATTAGGTTTTTTTAGTTATGAAATTGTTATTCCTGAAACGACAAAACCATGAACATCACCACAGTCAAACTATACAATGTTTTTAAATCCCATCACCCTCTTTCTTTTTTTAACATTTTTTGCTTTTTATTATTATTATTTATGTGAGCAAGGTGCTTGCATCATGCATGAGTCAGTGCTTGTTAAGCAAGCACCCATTAAATAAAATAGAAAAATATAAAATATACGTAGAAAGACAATGTTGCTTGGCTTGGCAACACAAGACAACTACTAAAACCCAATCAAAGATCTATAGAGAGACTATAACTTGGAGAAAAAGGCTCTCGATTGCCAAACTCTTATAAATAATCCACAAAAACACCAATCCTAGTTCCTACTACCCGACCGGATCAGGTTTAGGCCACACGTACATAAAATGTAGAGGTCACACTTAGAAAAATTATGTACTTCAACAGAGTTTGCTTTATAATATTAAAATTTCATATTTTTTATTCTAGGCCTTTTTGTTGTCTTTAAAAACTTAGCACTGACTCATCAGAAAAAAAAAAAAGAATTTTATTACTATGTGCTCAAAAGAAAAGTCAGTTTGGTCTCTATAACTTTTTAAACACACTATTAGCCTTTCCACATGATTATTCGCCAACATGAGGGTCTTATATTTTAAGTCTCATTTGCATGCATCCAGTGGTAACATAATCATTAGTTTCCATTTCCTATACAATACACATTTTAGTGTTCTGGATCTTGTTAGTCAAAACTCTAATCCGTTTCTACCAGTAAAAATTTTATTTGTTATAATATTGTTCAAAGGATGCCAAGTAGGCTGCAAATTCATCCCAGGCTAGTAGATTTGGTCTTCCTCCTAAACTTTAGGTATATTAGGCATAGAGGCGAGATACATTTAAATTTCAACCCCTTCATTTATCAATAGTTTTAGGGTTGTGATTTAATTGAGAATAAATCTATTATCTTTACCATATTGTTTCCTTGGTTTATAACCTAAATAGTAAAAAAATCATGAATTATTATTACAATTTTCCTATGGAGAATTATTAATTCAAATCAGTGCATATATACACACATATTGGGTTCATCACTTTTTAGATTTTAATTTGTATAGCTTACAAAACACTGACGAAGGTTTGAACATATATTACAAATTATTGTCATTTCAATTTTTTTGCACATATACTATTTGCTAATTTCTCCCATATATAAAAAATCATAACCAATTTAGTATTAAAAGATATATTGAATTAGAAAAATAAAATAAAATAAAATACAACAGGACTATAGCTTCTTCCCTTCTTTTTTTTTGCACATATACTATTTGCTAATTTCTCCCATATATAAGAAATCATAACCAATTTAGTATTAAAAGATATATTGAATTAGAAAAATAAAATAAAATACAACAGGACTATAACTTCTTCCCTTTTGCTTCTTGCTTGCAAGTTGGGGGGTTGCTAATATTACAACATATAACTTGTAATAATGATGTCATTCTCATTCACCTTTCCCATTTTTTTTTTCTTTTTGGTACAGAGATTTTAGAAATAATTGCCCACTAAACCTTTTTCTTTTTGGGTGCTTCTGTCTTTATCACGGTAAGCTTACTTCGTCAAGATCATCTAAAGACAAAAACACTTCATCCAAACATGAGAGTTCTGTCCCATCATCATCCTCTTCCTCACTGCAATTTTGCTCATACACTCTGCATATCACCCACTTGCTATAATCCTGCACACAAAGATACATGCCACGCCTAGGTCAACTTCTAATTTTAGGTTTCAAAACGTCAAGTTTAAGTTAAGTTTAATAACTTTAGGGTTATGAAACAAAAAGGGCACTTACGGGTTTGTGACTAGAACCAGTAGTACCACGGCTTGATCTCTTAGAAGATCGACTAGAGGAAGAATCTGGAAGAGAATATTCTTGCATGATCCAGTTAGTTTGAGAATCTCCGAGATAGAAAGTTAAATACTTTTTGATGCCAACTTTCTTGTGTGTGGAGCTTGTGAAGATTGGCTCATCTATTCCCATTGATCCCCAATAACCATTGCTTGTCACTCTTTCTTGCGTCTTTCTACTATAGAAGTACCATTGCCTCCCTTCTCCCAAAGCTTTCCCTATTATTATACGTTAATTCATCATCTAAACTATATAATCTTGAAGTATAATTTAGTGTAAGATATAATTGTCAAAATAGTAAAATTATGTGTATTTGTTTTTATACATCATGTCTACGTACATGTTTTGGTGTGTGTGTGTAATATTTGTAAAAATGATGCGTATCATGAGATTGAATGATTGATATCGGTGCACATGTATATGACTATGAAGAAAAGCAATATCAATGATGGTTCACCAAATAATAGATTCCTTCCAAGAGAATAAAAAGGAAATTATATTAGGTAAGGATTGGCACTATTAGTATTTGTGTGTATGGTAAGATTTGGTAACAACAACAATCCTTAAAAAGAGCAACCCAACCAAAGTATACTGCTAAAAGAAAAAAAAAAGACAGATTGGTTACTTAAGTTGGTGACAACAATCAATCAATGTCCTGTAATTTGTATACATATATTTACATGCATGTATACAGAAAAGAGTCAATTATGTACGTATGCATGATACATATACGTACCGGGAAGGTCCCAAGGATCGTAAGGGTAAAGATCGAGGTCGGGGATGACGTCAGGATGACAAGGCAAGAGTGAGGCTTTGCGGTGGAGGAAGTGGACGACGAGCTCTTCATCCGTCGGAAAAAACCTGAACCCTGGTGGTAGATTCATTGATATAACGATGTTGGTCTAAGTATTACTTCACATGCACATACACATATGTGTGCTTGTGTGTGTGTAGAAGAAGATTGATATGGAGAGAATAGATATGCAGAGAAGATGATGTGGAACCAGAGGAAGTGTGTGAAAGAAATTGAGGTATATATAGGAGATATAAAAAAGGTGGAAGTCGTATATAATTCACTTGCACACACAACACCTTTAATTTTTTGTATACGTAATTAAAAAGAAATGATAAAAGAATAATAAAGAGAATGATGGGTACGTGGTAAAGATGGAAGCAAGTGCAGTGGAACTAAAGAAGAGAGGAGTAATCGATGTCAAAGGAGCATTTGAAAGCTTCTTCTCCGATAATTCAAGTCGCCTTAAGTGGATCTTACAATGTTGGCTGCTGTTTTTTTTTTTCTGTTTAAAAGTTTTTTTCATTCTTTTTACTTTTGACTTTTTTTTCTTAAATGTTCATAAAAAACTTAGTGTTTTTTTGATTAACCTAGTATATCAAGAATTTATGGAAAAATTCAAAATAATCTCTAAATAGAAATGAAACTCATGGGTAAATCCCTTTTCGGATATTTAAATATATTATAAACAATTGGCTTATATGCGCGTGACCACACGATGAAGTGTATTGTGATGTCTTCAAACCGAAATTACTTACCAATCCAAGATTTTTCTTTGTTGATATGCATTCAAGTAACAACCCATAAGAAACTAGAAACAGAAAAAAGAAAAGAAATTCCACAACGCAGCAGAGCCTTGTAAGGTTTAACGGGATGGATATCTGAATATTTTCAATTGGAAAATGAGATTGAACATAAGATTTACACATGTGATATTCATTCATTAATTAACATATTAACGACTAAAACAAAGAAAGAAAGAGGCTTGGCGGAAACGAGAGGTGTGCAGGAAAGGAAAGGGTACTTCCAAGCAAAAGAATATCCTCTTTCTTCTACTCCACCAGTAAGAAGAAGATTCTTATCCACTTCTCATGTCTATCTCTATATTATCTAAGGGTTCTATTGAGAAAAAAAAAAACTATACAATCAAATTACATTTAAGTAAAAACATTGTTAAACTATGTGCTTCCATTCCAAATTGTGGATGAGTATATTACACTTTGGCAGGTAACACAACACTATACAAAAACAAAGTCGATAGCGCTAAGCACTTCTTGTGTGCATACTTTGATGTCACAGTTTATCTAATATGCTAAGTTCATACAAAATAACAAACAATGCACTTTAAACACCAACCAACAAAAAAATGAATCATTCTGTTCACAGTTTATGGACTTATCTCCATGTGTTCAAGTTTTGATCTAATTGATTAATATTGTAGCTCCCAGTTTACGCCAAACACAAAGTTAGCTACAAACCAAGTCAGTTGCTAATATTTCATTAACATCTTTGTAATACTTAGTAACGAAAAGAAAATCATTGGGAGGATTTTTTTCGATGTCTAAGCAATGCTGGCTCGACCACAAACGACCACCTCGGACGCCATGATATTAGAATTCTATTTTCTTAAATGTTTTTTTCTTAAAAAACAAATCCTGTAAAGAAAAATAAATAAAATTACATGTATTTCTAAAGAAAAAAAATTATTTTATATGTTTTCATATCTAAATTTAATAATATTTAAAATAATATTTTACTAAAATTGTATTTTAACTATTAAAAAACGTAAATTCTTTTTCTCGCCCAATAATGAACCATGAGCCAGCTATGGGTCGAAGAGTGGATGAGGACACTTCATGCTGAGATCATGCTTTCGCAATCACCCACGTGGCGGATATGAGAATGGGTTTGGTCGTCAACCATAGGATCATGGAACCCACTTCCTTTGCCTTCATTTTGAGATTTTGTACCTTTCTATGTACCCCAATAGGCCAATACCATCCATTATTACATTCTCTGATAGTAATTTTTTATTATTGTATGGTATTTTCTGTTATTATATAATACAAGTATTTAATCTCGATACAAATATAATCTGTTGACAAACAACCTTTTTTTTACAAATATAACACTTACATTTATATGAACTTTGGATATTTCCAGCTCTTAAATCTAGGTTTTAATTAAAGTTGTATAAGGGATTTAAGTATGTATGAAGAAAACTTTAAAATTGATCAATCTTTTTCATATGCAGTCCCCCTTAAGTAGCAATCAGTGGCTTTTGTTATAAAATTGAGATCCACACAAACTCAAAGACTGCCCAAAAGATTGAGAGTTCTACTGATTTCTCTTCTTTGGACCCACTCTTCTCTCTTAAAATATTTGATACTCTACTCTTATTTGCTTTAAAAGTTGAGTTATTATAATTGTTGTTGTACTACTGTTATTAATTAAAAAACTTACCAAGCAATTCATCAGATGAATTAAAAAAAAAAGAGAGAGCATAGCAGTAGGCATGCAGCCCCAATGAATAGGAAGAGTGTCTAGGTGGTGCTCTCCTCAACTTTGCTTCAGATTTCTCCAAGGTTTTAAAAAATCAATTATGCTTCTATATTAATAAAAATGTGTGACTTAATATTATTATTATAAAAGGTAAAATAGTCATTGAGGAGTTTGGACTTTGGGATGATCTATTGCTTACGTTTACGCACGCACATGTCCACACCACACGCATGATCAAGAGATCTTTGTCTTCTTTAACTCTCACTCAAATATATTTTCATAATTTCATTAGATTATAGACTATAGTCATTTATGTTATAGTAACAACTTACTGCTTACATTTATTATATTACTGCATTTAAACATATTGAAAGTTGGAAAGTTAAGATGAGTATTTAGTGATCCGAAAAGTTCAAAGTATATCAAATATACAATTAACTGAAATTAAATTCATTTGGATTATATCATGGATTGATTGACTAATTTTAAATAAGTAGTTTACTGTTTCATCGGTAAAAATGATTTTACCACATTGAGGTATAACAATACAGTAGTTATAAAATTGGATTGCTAAAGAAAAAGAAATAAAACTAAGAAAAAGTGATCTCATTCCAATAGTATTAGACTAACATCTCCTAAACAAATGGGGTCATATAAATTTTCTTTTTGACGAAATGGGTTATATACTTTTAGTGGTAATGTCTTAGTCTACGATCACATCTCAGATACGAATTAGATTTAATTAACACACAAAATAAATTATCAATTTTGGAGGAAAAATCGACCGCTAAGATTGATGAATATATGCAGTTATAGTATCATTCTAACCAAGATTTTTTTTTCTTATAAATGAATATGTTTAATATATTATTAAAAGCTGTTGAGCTCAAAATATTAGAAAATTAACAGTCGACAAGAATTAGATTTGTAAGACAGCGATTGCGACGATAAGACTCAACAACAAAAGCGAATTAACAAAAACTAACTAGGATCTAAACAAATATGCCAAATAAAAGTGTACTAATTGTCTTCAATTAACATGGACTACGTGGTGTTAATGATGGACAAGTGTGAAAATTTGTACTAACCAACAAAAGAAAACAACAGAAGCAATGAATCAAACCAAACTTTGCATATTAATAATAATTAAGAAAGCCTTTATCTAATTAAACTTTAAATTAATGGATGAGAGAAGAAGGGATTGGATATAGTTTCGGCGAATAGTTGTGTGCAGTAGACGTAACCATGAGATACATGGAAGTTTGGCAAAGTCAAAGTCAAAGTCAAGGCCTTTCATACTTACATGCCCACATCTTTTTTTTCTGAAAAAATATATATTTAAATAAAAATCTGTTCGAAAGATCAGGCTCAGATACAATTATAAGCTTGTTTTGAACAAAATTATCAAAATCTGACTATTACAAGTCTAGCTTCGGCCACTCAATAAACCTGATACATTCCCCTAGAATGTTTTCAAAGTCCTTCGATATCGGTAAACGTTTTCAACCCTCAACATGACTTTCGGGAAAGTGAGGTTCTCTACGTTTTCTCGGATGCTAAGAGTTTCCTTGACGTTTTCGAAATAGCTAGTTCCCGATGATCTCTACAAGCTCGTAATGTTGTCTTTCTATGGAGCACATTATCGAAATCGGACTATTATATGCCCACATGTTGTGTTAAACTATTCGTTTGTTTGCAAAATGTTTTGGTTCTTGTAGTAGTAAATACATCCCTAATTAAAAAATGATCCCTAATATCTGAAAAAGAAAGGATAAAGATAAACAATAGATACATGTGGAAATTTT
>CAJHQP010001561.1:0-110910 GCA_905132765.1 Moricandia arvensis
CTATAGATAGAAGTGATATTATTATTATTATTATTATTATTATTATTATTATTGTTATTATTATTATTATTATTATTATTATTATTATTGTTATTGTTACTTGTATCAACTTGGAGCTAAGTCATAGAGATCAATCCACCTCTATATATGTCCTAGGTCTAAGTATGCTTATTTATTTATTTTTTGGATTAACCCCTCCTCGTCGGCTATGCTTCATCGTCTCCAGTCAAATCTGACTTGCGATCATCATTAAATCCAGTTGAAATGATGGTGGCTGGATTTGGAGAGAAAGAATGAAGGATCTCAATTGAGAGATTTAGGCTTATGTGTGTCACTAAATTAGTGAGTTGTATTAACAAATGATTTGATTGGAAAACTCAGGTTTTTAATTTGCTTACATGTTGCTTCCTCATGCTTTAAAAAGCTAGATGTCAAGCTCTGAAGAGACTCTTGTGTCATTATAGGGTTGATTTTCTATCTTTTGAAGTTAACATTTGGACATGAATCCAATCTGATTGTAGCGATATGATCATGCTTAAATCCAATAATGATGAACTATAAAGTAAAATGATAAAACGTGATCTTAGAATACATTTTCGTAGAAAACAAAACGTAGAGATGAGATATGATATTTCTTCTTAATCCGGAAAAACAAAAATCAGAGGCCACACAATACCGGCATAATATTTGATGTGGTATAATTGAAATCATGTTTCCATATTTTAAATTTAATCATTTCTTCTTTTTTGTGCAGCAGAGTCTTCACTAATAGATTTAAGTGATTACAAGAGCAATAGCAACATTGTAAAAACCACGACATGCGAGCCAAAAATAAATTCTTTACTACATATAATTCAAAAGAAAAGAAGGATAGATACAAACTTTAAAATTTGATAAAACATTATGCAAGATATGAATGTTGCTAAATACGATCCAATCCATGGAAGACTTAGACTGCACTTCAAATTCTTCAGATAGCAAATGATAAGTCAAAAAAAACTTGTGATGTTTCCGTAGCCTTGACGCTCATTAGGATGAGGATCGTTGAATTTACCAGCCCCGGCCCTAAATAGACTTTCACACATGATAACAAACAGTTGAGATATTGATGATTTTCCTGTTATGGATACTAGAAGAGGGTCACCACTTACACACATGGAGTTTGGTGGAACAAATCTCTCTTTAGGGAAGGAGGAGATGAAAAATAATTTATACAACAAAAGCTTAAGCAATGCATCGGTTCATAGCCAGGAAAAATATAAGCTTGCTTCAAACAACCATGTAACCTTAACCACCTTGTATAAGAGTTTCTAGTCTTCCTCTCATCAGGGGAGAGATAAATTATTTTTCATCTCCCCTGATGAGAGGAAGACTAGAAACTCTTATACAAGGTGGTTAAGGTTACATGGTTGTTTGAAGCAAGCTTATATTTTTCCTGGCTATGAACCGATGCATTGCTTAAGCTTTTGTTGTAACAACAATCGTTAGTTGTTTGATGACCGTTTTGAATTTTTTCTAGGAACCAGCAAAGTCACCAAGAGACTTCAGTTGCGCTCCTTTGCTTATTTGACTTTCGTGTTTGGGTTCCAATAGAAATCCACGAGATCTGACTGTAGAGTAAGGCAGCAGTAAACAAATCTGGATATGTGGGTCAACCATCAGGATTGTTATCACTGAGATATTAAACACCAAATCATAACCAGGTTCGAGCAGCAAAGAGATAGAGATAAACAAAATATTGTCTGGTGTACACCATAAACAGGTGGAAAAAATCTTCTGCAAAGAGAGAATAAACATCGACCTTAAAAATGACAAGTGTAACAGATGGTAACGTTTCCTCAGATCTGGTCACTGCTTTTTTTTTGTCAATCAGTAACTCAAACATTGTATCACAAGCAACATCTTTGGAAACCCTTTAACCATAAAAGAGAACCATTGGGCCCCTTTCAAAACCCAAAACAGTTGGGAAAACAAACACAAAACAGAATACTCTCGATAGAGAGAGCTCACCCCGAAAATGCACAAGGCATGGAGAGAGGTCTAGAGAGCGGAGCCACTTCCTTAGATAAGAGTGAAGCCAGCCGCCAAGGACCATTACTTGCCACATACGAGTGATGGCGACTGTCTCGCGTGACACTGCTCAACTACCCGTTGACGAATGAAACTGCATATCATGTAACTTAGAAGCTTCTGCTATTGCTCCATCATGGCTGCTGCGGCCCAAGAAATTAAAAATAAATCTGCATGAAGCTTAGAGTAGATACCGCTAAAGGATCTTTGTCTGTGCCACGAGGTATTACTGGAGGAATCTAGAATGATCCATCCAGCTCACTAGTAAATGATGCAGATGACCAGAACGAATCGATATTGCATTTCAAAAACAGCTAGGGAGGTTTAGTCCACTGAGACGAATCCCATGGGTCAACAACATGAGTAGGAGAGCTTTCTGGAATGTGACCATGGAGGTTCAACCACACGACCGCCTCATCCATAGCTTAAGAAAAGACCTTTGTGGCTATCGGACTCACCTGTACAAAACAGAATTTTTTCTTCGCTTTCCAAATTTTCTGAAGTATCCAAGGAAAAGCCAACCGAACAAAGGGTCCAATGTTCTGTTTTTGGATACAAGAGAGAAGATAGTGAATGTTCAGGAAAACATAACTAGGAGACTATCCAGCCGGAGGTGGAGGGAAGTTTGATGTGTTCTAGACTGCTCTTGCAGTAGCACAGTGGAACAACATATGACAAATTGTCTCAGGGCCTTGATGACAAACTGAACAAGTGGTGTTGTTGGGAATTCCTATAGTACGAAGCTTAGCATTAACAGCAAGAGCTCCAAAAACACACACACCATAGGAAGTGACGAGGCTTGGGAGGAGCTTTTGATTTTCAGATCTGTCCATAACTTCTTTTCCAGCAAAGGGAGAGTGATAGGAGAATCAGTTTGAATATGAGCAAGTTTCTCACTGAGTTTGTCGCCACTCTTCGTATTGTATCTACCATTAGTACAATAACCCCAAATAAATGAAACAGTCCTTGTAAAATTCAACTTCGACTTCAGGACCAATCAATATCTTCTACAACGATTAATTGATGAAGCAGACCAACATTCCAGGAGCTAGTGTGCCCGTCTATCAGGTCAATGACCGTAAGTATCAGATCCACCACTGCATCTTGCCGATAACGCGGAGGTCTTGGAACTGGATCCAGTAACCAGGTTTCTAGCCACACCTTTGTATCTCTTCCATCACCTAGCTTCTTGGCAAGACCTTCGTTCAATAATTCCCGATCGTGCATAATATTTTGCCAAGCGTACGAAGGACGAGTGCCCATACTAGAGTCCAGAAATTTGTTCTTTCTGAAATAGCGATGGTTCAGTAGGCGACCCACGAGAGAATTGGGATACTTCCACAACCGCTACGCCTGTTTAGCAAGTAACGCTTGATTAAATATTTCTAGGTCCTTAAAACCTAACCCTCCCAACTTCTTATCGGTGCAAAGCTTTTTCCACGCAACCCATTGGATCTTCTTCATGTTATTCCCCCTGGTCCACCAGAATTTTATTATCGCACTTGTAAGCTTCTCACATAGATCTTAAGGGAGCTTGCAGCATGACATCGAAAACACCCGTAAAGCCATACCAATATACTTTAACAATATCTCTTTACCTCCTTCTGATAGTGATTTACCCAACCAACCTGAAATTGACCATGGAGTTTCTGTCCAATGTAGCTGAGAAGCTTCCTTTTCGAGCCACTGATACATTTTGGGAGGTCCAAATAGGATCCTTCTCCACCTTCTGTCTCTATGCCCAGAATTTCTTTGAGCTCTGCTTTTGTCATCTATGGAACTAAAGAACCAAAAATCACAGACGATTTTTTTTATGGTTAACGATCTGACCAGAGGCTTCTCCATACAATCTAATACTATCCAGCAGTTATGCTGCTTCCTCAGTATTTTCTTTACAAAGAAGTAATTATCATCAGCGAACAACAAATGGTGAACACATGGACATGAATCTGAAAGCTTGATGCCATGTAGACGTTCAGCTTCTTCTGACGCATGAAGGCTGTTGATTAATGTTTTTGCGCAGAGGATGAAAATAAATGGTGATAGAGGATCACCTTGGCGGATGCCGCGTTTTGGTTTAATGTAGCCATGCGAGTTTCCATTCAAAAGAATCGAGAAGGAAACAAACTCACACACGCCATAATCCATTTGATCCAAACTCAAATCAAACTCCATCTTTTCTAGAAGAACTTCCAAAAAGTTCCACTTTACGCTATCGTACGCTTTGGACATGTCCGTTTTGATTGCCATCCAATCCTCTGCAATTTTGGTGTTCGTGCGCAATCCATGGATCATCTCATGGGCAATAAGAATTTTATCTGAGATTGATACAACCTGAGAAGAAGGTCCCAATTATACCTCCATACAACATAACAAACGGTTGAGATATTGATGATTTTTCGGTTATGGGTACCAGGAGAGGGTCACCTCTTACACATAGGGAGTTTAGTGGAACAAATCTCTCCTTAGGGTAGGAGGAGGTGAAAAATAATTTCTCTCTCCCCTGATGAGTGGAAGATTGGAAACTCTTATACAAGGTGGTTAAGTTTACCGGGCTGTTTGAAGCAAGCTCTAATATTTGTCCCGACTATGAATTGATGCATTGCTTAAACTTATGTTGTAAGCAAAGAGAGAATAAACATCGAACTTTAAAATAACATGTGTGACAGATGGAAACATTTATTGTTTCTGCTTGATTATCACTATTGAATCCTTGTTTCTAAATCTGAAAATTGAAACAGAATCATAAAGTTTGGTTTATGAAACTAGTCTAAAAATCATCGACCAAAAACATTCTTAGGTGGGCTTTGGTCCACTTTAGCATGACCCAAGAAAACAATTAATCAAACTAATTATGTCACTCTTTATTCAATTTTAAATAATCCCAATAGTTTTAAAACCGTTCTGACATGTATGTCTCTGATCATATTTTATGTAACCGATAGACATCTAGTTAAACTATCCACAATTGTTTTTCAAAATTTACACCCTATTTTTTTTATATATATGTATTAAACCAACCCGAGAACGGAAATTCAGATCCGGTTACATGCTTGATTTGAACAAAAGCTCTTAGATCAACCTATTACATCATAGTTTCGCCCACCCACTAAACCCGGCACGTTCCACTAGTCCGATTTTCGAAATCCCTAAGAATCGGTTGCCGTTCTCAACCTTCAACGATGATCACGGGAATGTGAGGTTCTCCTTGTTTCCTCGGATGCCGGGACTTCCCATGTCGTCTCCGGAGTAGCTAGCTTCCGATGATCGCCTCAAGACAATGTTACTGTCACTGTCGATTACGCACATGACCAACTTAAGAAGCGAGGGAGCAAGAACCTTGAGAACCCAACCTATACACACCTCCAAGCTGCCACTAACGAACAAGGTCGGATTGATATCACCGCCACCACCAATCTTTTGAGTCTCATAAAACCTACAAGAGAAATCAAAACCACCACCGCAAGAAGACAAAAGTCGATAACGGTGCCGGGATGTGGTTGAAGATCAAGCGACGACTCGGAGGCGGCCAATGACTCCCCGAGAACCGCCTCCACACTTGTGGCCATCGAGAACCGAGAGTCAAAATCCTGCTGAAAGAACCCACTGCCGGAGTCGACGGAGTGAACACAACGATGAAACACCAAGAGACCAGACCCGAGCAAAGAAGCGGCCGCTAAAACCTCGGGGAAGAAAAGAAGGGTGGCTGTGACAAGGAAGTCCAAAGTGAAGTCGGGAATAGAACAGCCTTCGGTAGCCATAGACGACCGCCGGAATCCACCGCAAGTGGTAGATAAAACTCCCCTGAAGCCACGACGAAAAGCTGAAGAGACTAGTTGCCAACTCCTCCTGCACAAACCAGTTCTAGCTTTACCTCCAAACCAAAAGGTTGAAGCTCACCTATCAGCCGAGAAGAGGGGCAGTCCGCTTCGACACCAAAACAGGACTAGCGTCCTAGACTCGAAAGAAGAACAATTCCCAGACTGAACAACGGCAGAGACCACCGTTCGCAGAAGCAAGAACCCAACCAAACGAACCACGCCAACCGACGACAATAAATGGACCAGATCTAACGAGAAAACGATCCAGTCCCAACCCTAAGCGCCGACCCCTCGCTCACCACCGCTGCTACAACCGCGCCTAGCCACCAACGAAAGCACAAACCTTACCCGCAAACCTGAACCTCGCGCACAGGACGGCCGACGGACAGATCTCACCAACTTAGAAGCTCGAGCAAGGCGGTGAAGCCGACATGAGCGAGACGAGAGGCAACAAGAAACGAGCAAGACAAGAGAGAGGACCCGCCGGAGCCGAGCACACACGCGACGCTCTCACGCGCGCTACGCGGCGCCGGTCCGGAGGGAAACGAGATCGCCTTTTGACTCTAGAGATAGAAGGGAAAGGTAGAGAGAGAAATACTTCAATGACAGCTTTACACACCCTATTTTTTATTTTAAACACTCCATATTATCTATTCTTCCACCTAATTACTCAAAACAATTTACGTTTTAACCATTACAGTGAATTTTTTTAACACTCAGTTACTAATTAATAATTAACTTTTAATGTTCAAATTAAATAAACCTACTCTATATTTATAAGGAAAGAGAAAATATTTTTATGTAAAAACAAAAATAATTATTTAATCTACAATGAAATAATTGACCATAAATAACTAAGATAATATGAAAATATAAAAAATCTTTAGAAATTGACATATGATGTTTGTGGTCTCCACTTCATCTTTATCTAACATTTTGAATGCTTTTTAACACCAAATAATCCGTATCATCAAATTTTATTATTAAACACCTCCATTGTATATGTCAGTTAGCTTGATTTGAAAACTCGAATAGGTGTAAATTATAAATTTGGATAATGACTGAAGAGCGTACATGTTCACTTTTTTAAAAAGTATTTTTACCTTATCTTTGAAATTCTACTAACTCAAGCATTTTCAAACTTTGATGTAATTGTGCACGGGATCACTTTCTTAAAAGACTTTTTTGACCCTATTCAAAACCTTGGGTTACACGAAATTCTTTTGTAGGATAAGATAATCTAGGTCTTCTTCTTGTTCTTAGCTAAGATACAAGAATGGTAAATAGTTTTTAGTGTTTATATGTGTTTCTTAAGATCGTTGATGATCTTTAAACATTGAATCACTCTATTAATCTAAAAATTAGTTTCAGATATTTCACTCTTGTTCAAGTTATATTTGTCAATACCTACAACTCGTTATATAGAATACTAAGGGTTTCAATAGTTAGCACAAACAATTGCAATGGTTAACCACAATAATTATAATTATTAATACCAACAGTTGAAATGGTTTGCCAAAACTCACAATAGTTTATTACCAAAGGTTTTAATCATCAGCAGTTGCAATGGATTATCACCAAAGGTTACAACGGTTTATACAATCTCAAACAATTACAATTATTCACCCAAATAATTGCAATATTTCACTTAAATAGTTGCAAAGATTCACTTAAATTTTCAACAATCCTCCCTCATTTAAGTGTAATCACAATTCAATAAATAATTAATACATATATAAAACTCATGCATAAATCAATTTGTTTTAGGAATTAAATTTTCATCATAATGTATTACACATTCCAAATGTCCAAGGATCATGATGTCATACGGATTGAATCCAAGTATTTCCACACTACTTTAAGTGTTTACCTGACATAAATATAAGTCATATGTTCATATCCACTCAAGAATATACAATGCTAAATTTCAGATTGTTGAAATGGCATCACTACACACTTATATAGGTGAATTACTTTCAACCATGCACCTCCAAATACACTTTTTCAAAGTATATATTAAGAATAACATTTCAACATATCTTTTTTTGCATGTCCAATCATATACCTTGGGATGATATAACATGTGCTTCAATCTTCAAGTATAGGCTTTCCACGTTGAATTCAACCTCCAATGTTGTATTAGATGGAATTTGGGTATCCTACAGTTAAAGAATTTCAAATAGATATTAAACTCATCTCTTTAACAGATTTAATTACCAAGTCTCTAATTAGTTTTTTTTCGTCAAATGATTTGCTACATTTCAAGCATACCAAACAAACTATACGTTAATCACCTTGTGAGTGATCAACTCACATAATGTGTTACAGTTAATGCCAAATTTTTGCGACTTACCATTATACACTTGGTTATAAACCTTAACTAAGATTTTTTCACTATCAAAAATAAATAGATACTGGTGAAACTATTTCAGCCATAACGGAATCTTGTAAATAAACTCCTTAGCCAATATGCCTTTTTATCGACATATGCCAATGCTAAGAATTCTTATTCTCTAGCCAAATTTTTTCATACAAGTTTGCTTCTTTGAAAACCATGAGTTGGCACCTCTTCAAGAAAAAAACACATAAACATTTGTAGAAGAATGATCTTCTATATTGGTAATCCAACTTGCATATGAATACCCTTTTACCAGCAAAGAAAAAATGACATATGAAAAACCATAATTTATAGTTTCATTTAAGACTCGACTTGTGATATTTCTTGTCTTGTCTGAGACACAAGTTTCACATTCCCATCCATGGGAGTGATCATTCGAGAAAAATCGCACAATTGAACATTTTTACAATTTTCTCAATAAGATTGTGTCAAAGATAGTCTTTTTCTTGACTGTGTGATTAAAAATTCAAGAAACACATCCACTTTCCCTATGTTTTTCATTGTAAAACTTGATGAAAATAGTGTTGTTATAAGCTTTACTTGTCCGAGGCCAACGCCAAAGATCAACATGGCATCAACATAGAAAAAAATGATTATTCTATTATTTGACTCATCAACTTTTATATAAACACATATCCGACTTGTTTAACTTAAATCAATTTATAAGAAAGTCATTGCCTAAGAGCTTTCTTTAGCCCATATAATGACTTTATCAACTTATACCCTTTCAATGACATTGAATTTGCATCCTTTCAGTAACATTACGTTTGCACCCTTTCAGTTACTTTACATTTAAACTAGGGTTGCGCAATCGGGGTCCCAATCGGGTTTCATTCGGGATATTACAAAATTCGGGTTTAGTCGGGTTCGGTTCGGTTTATTTACATGTCCAAAATCCGGTTGAACCCGAAATAGTTTCGGTTTTGGATACTAATCGGGTTATCGGTTCTAAAAATACTAATGGATACTTGATTAACCTCAATATATTTTCAATCATTTCAAAAAAAAATTGTATTTAACTTCCTCAAAACATATTTTGTCCTTCAAAATAATTTTGTGAAACTCGTCTATCAACCATACGAGACTTGTCATTGAACTATACATGACAACATTAAACATATCATGACTCATGACAAACCAAAGCCTTGTACAAATGAAAATCATATATAATGAAACATAGAAAAACTAAAGTTAACAACTAACAATTCTAGAAATGTAAGAAAAACTATTTACAATTAAAGAAAACAACATTATTTAAACTTCAAACAAATTTATTAATAACTAAACTTCAAATGCAATGTCAAAATTAAAAAACATTGATATTAACCAAATAAAAATATATATTAGACTAAGTATTTGAATTAATTATTCATGTAATAACTAATTATTTTAGGTACTCAATAATATCTTAGTGTGTTTTGGATACATATTAGAAATTTAGATTGGGTATGGTACAGGTTTTGGTGGAATTTTAAAGTTTTGGGTTTTTTCGGATATCCATTTAAGTTTGGGTTCGGTTCGGGTAAGACATATAACGCAAAATACCGTAAAGATCCATTCGATATTTGTGTCAGGTTCGGGTTGGTTTGAATTCATTTTTATCGAATCGGATTCGGTTTGGATTTTCGGGTTCAGTTTATTTACCCATCCCTAATTTAAACCTTTTCGGTAATGTTACATTCGCACCCTTTCAATGATGTTATGTTTGCACCTCTTCAGTGACGTGAGCACACGTTTGCACCTCTTCAGTGATGATACATTTGTACCCTTCGGTGGCGACACGTTCGCACATCTTCGGGTGATGACACATTCTCACCTCTTTGGTCACTACATGTGTGCACCCCTTCGGACACGACACATTCACACCCTTTTGGACACGATACGTTCACACTTCTTTGGACACGGCACATTCGCACCCCATTGGACACGACACATTCGCACCCCTTTGGACACAAAATATTTGCATCTCTTTGGTCACGATACATCCGTACCTTTTCGGTGATGACCCATTCGCATCCATGTAGTGACAAACCGTTTGCATCCCTTGGGTGACGACCTATTTGCTTCGTGTTCGATCATCATTAACAATATTATTAAAATGAAACTAACATACCTTTGAGAATGTAGCTACGATGTATGTAATCGCCATTTCCATTTAAGTTCTTCCATGTCTCCTCCAAATAAGTGTTCTCAACATCCCATACACAATGAGAAATAGCATGCTTGAACATTCACTACATTAAGTGTGATGAGAAGATAGTACATTTTCTTTTGTCATCTTCAAAATTCTACTATCTCTAGCATTTTCAAACTTTGATTAAATATCTCACACTAATACAACTTGGATAATGATTGAATCGCGCGCGAGGTCACAAGAAAATACTTTTTAAGATTGTTGGTTATTTGAGGTTTGGTAACCCGAATATGTGTGAAGTATAAACTTGGATAATGATTAAATCGCGCGCGAGGTCACTTTCTTTAAATAGCATTTCGACCATATTCTAAGCTTTGGATTATACGAAATCCATTTGTAAGATAACACAATCAAAGTATCATTCTTGTTCTAGTTAAAATACAAGAATGACAAATAAATATTTAATGTTTATATGTATTTTTCAAAGATTTTTGATGATCTTTAAATTCTGAATCACTCTCTTTTTCTAGTTATTAGTTTCTGGTATTTCACTCTTGTTTATAGTGACTATACAAATTGTTGATGCACTTTTTTTTTTAGTTCGAAGCTATTGTAGTCAAATGCGCATGTGTAATCTATATGAGGCAGATAGCAATGAAGGCTTATAGTTGTTCGGCGTAATATCATTTATTTATGTTTAGGAATCCAGTTTTAATAAGATTGACTCATTTCTGGATAAATAGTCATGATTGACTCATTTCTGGATAAATAGTCATGACCTCTAGTAGTTACTGTATGATTGTATATCAATTATAATTTGATTTGGTATCTTAGGGGTAGATCCTCTACCTTCAATATAATTGTCTGAATGTTTTATTGAAAGATATACATAGAATTCTTATAAATTAAGTTCAGTTCACACCTACGTTGGTGAGTTGATAGTTCAAGGTCGAATCGAATTTGATCTTTGAATGTTTTTGACGTAACAAAACATTCTTTGAATTTCACATTTGCGTACATTTTGGAACATATTATTACAAGGATAATATTGTAAAGACCCGAAACTTTCGAGTGAAACGTTTAGCCCGCTAACGGCAAGACTCGACATCGAGAGTCTAGGTATTTTTCCTATAAATACCACTTCATTCTCTTCATTTTTTTCTGCAAACCAAGAAAGAAAAAAAAGTTCAAAGGGAAAGAATGGTGTTTGCATGTAGAGTTTGAGCCATCAGGTGTTGTCGCCGGAGCCACCACACGTCAAGACCTCATCCAGCTCGTCACCACCGATCACAACCTTAGGTAACCGCCAGAAACCCCATGTGTTTTTAAGTTAGTTTCGGTTCGTTTAGTAAATCGAACATAACTCCCTAACTATTGAAAATTTCGTGAATGCAAGGTAACCATCGTGTTCCTCGTCGAGACGAAGCCGTAGCCGCCGATCACGCCTCAATCGGAGTCTAGACAAGCCCGCACACGACGCCAGAAATTTTGCCAAGCACGCGCGTGCATTTCACGCGCCGCCGCCGAAAATCGCCTCTGCTGCCGGACCACAGACGGACCACCGTAGGACCGCTGCCGGATCACCGTCAGTCGCCGCCGTGCTCCGCCGTGCTCCGCCGTCGCCGGTGACTCGGTCAACTCGACCAAGTCAACTCAAAGACTCGGTCAAACCGGTTGGTTGACTGGTTTAAATTAATTTGAAATCGGTTAGGTTAAACCGGTCGGTTAAAATTAATTAGATTTCGGTTAGGATTAAACCAATTGGTTAATTGATTTAATTGCGGTTAGCGTAAACTGGCTGGTCCAATTGAAATTGATTTCGGTTAAGGAAAACCGGTTGGTTAAAATCAATTTCAATTTGGATAAGGGTTGACTTTGACCAATGGGATGACTTTGACCAATAGGTTGACTTTGACCAACGGGTTGACTTTTCTGTAGACACCCGTTTTTGACCGTTCGAATGGCGTTCTGACTCGAAATTTTGATATGATTTCAGATTTGGAGTCTATTTGAGCATTTGGAGGTCATAGACACCACTTTTTCCCATTTCTAAGGTGAGGGCTACTCCGTTTAAATCCCAAACTAGTTTAATATTGCTATAATGGAAAGTCTAGTTTCGAAACATGTTCCGTCTGTGTGAATCGAGTCATTTTTTATTTTTGATTGTTAAACCGAAAATGGGATAATAGAGGATTAAATGGTTGCGTGAAATGATTGATGTTGAGTGCGAGTGTGGGGGTTCAAAGATGTCTAAGCTATCGACACAGTGAGTTTGTGCGGGGGCCCAGAGACGTTTAGCTATCGACGCAGAGGGTGTTTTTGCGGGGGTACATAGGTACTATCGATGCAGCGGTTTTGTGCGGGGGTACAAAGACGTTTGTACTATCGACGCAACGGGTGGTTACGCGGGGGTACAGAGAAAGACTGTACTATCGACGCAGCGGTATGCATACCCCTATGAGGGAAATGTGCGGTCCAGAGAGTAGCTATGTACTATAAGTGCATGGGTGGTAGTTGACTAGTGTAGTGGAAATTTATTGATTGCTTTGTGTGGTGTATATACACCGCGTTTGCTTCATGCTAGAGCTAGGCCCTACATAGTCGTAGTTTTATGTATTGAGTCAGTGGTTTACGGTTTATCATCTCATACATCACTGAGTGACTCCCCTATTACTCACCCCCTCCTTTCTTTCCCCCCCTTTCAGGTGAGACCGACGAGCAGAATTTATGATATCGGGCTGGTGTTTTCTTTTGGGCTTTCGAACTTTTGGACTTCCTGACTTTTGGTCCTTTAGGCCTTTACGCACTACACTTCTTTTGGGTTTCAGACTTTCATATTATGTTGTACTTTCGGATACTATCGTTATCACGGATATTTTGTTTTATGCTTTGGGGCCCAACTTTCCGACTTATGTTATTATTTATATGTTCAGATTTTATGTTATTATGGGTTGCCGATGTGGATATTGACTTTTCAATGTTTATAAGTGAAGATTTGAGAGATTATTATTTAGTATTTTATATCTAAAGTGCGGTCATGTCAATATTTGGTATCATAGTGAGGTTATGCCCCGACTTTGATTCGGGATAGCGATTTGATGGGACTCGGTTTTAACTCGGTTTTAAATGATTTCCAAAACATTTTGGGTATTTGGGGATTTTAAAAAAATTGCATCTTTCTGCCCAGTCTCACTCCTTTAATCGTTGGGATTCATTGTTAGAAATTAACAGATTGCTTCCTTTTAAGATGTCGCCGGGGCGGAGAGTTATTCGTACGGAGACCGCCAGAGTTGCTAGAGAGGAGCATGAGCAGCCTGCGGCTCGGCTCCACCGGTTGATCAGGATTCCTTGAGGCAGATGGTACAAGATGCAGCTAGATAGGCCGCTCAGGAGGCAGTTCAGCAGGTTGCCCAGGAGGCAACTAGGCAAGCCGCTCAAGAGGCTGCCCGGGTAGCAGCACATGAGGTTGCTCGACAGATGGCTACATGCCAGCAGGGACAGCAGATCCCGCATGGTCCTCAGGTTCAGGTGTAGCATGGTCCCTAGACTGACGTGCAGTAGGCACCACCAGTTCAGGCTCAACATGATCATCATATTCCCGTTCAGCAGGATCCAAGGGTCTTTCAGTTTCTGCCACCACCACTACCCGTCATTCCAGTGCATGTTTCTGAGTGTGATGAGACGCTCATCAAGATGATCACACAAATGAAGTACGTGGATTTGGAGCCTTTCGAGGGTACATTAGAGCTCACAGTTGCTTATAATTGGAAGCATAGGCTGAGTCATTGTCTGAAGACTATCAAGTTCCCACCGCGAATTTGCCTTGACATCACCGAGTTATATTTGCGTGGAGATGCATCAGTATGGTGTGATGGGGTGAAATCAATTCGGAGACACGATCTTACCTACGATGATTTTCTCCTTGCGTTCGATAAGAAGTATTTTTCCAGGGAAGCTTTGCATAAGAAGAAGAATGCTTTCGAGCATGCGAGGCAGGGGACTAGGACTGTGAGGGAGTATGAGCAGGATTTTAGCCGACTCCGCATGTTTGTTGGTAACTATATGGATGAAGAGGATCTGATCAGGAGGTTCTTAGATGGGATGCGAGTGGAACTTCGTGGCAGATGCAGTGTGGTCTCTTACACCAGTTTGGAGGACTTGGTAGAAAGGGATGTCGTGCAGGAGACATGTATGGCTGAAGAGCAGAGGTTCTCCAAGGCGGCTCAGCCTAAGTCGGGGAGTACTTTTCAGTCACAGAAGAGGACATGGGATCAGTCGAATGTCCAATGCCATAATTGTAGACATTTTGGGTATGCTTCTAGAAATTGTCGGAGGCCACCATGTACCCAGATTGCAGCACGAGTAGTAGCAGCAGCACCAATGGCTGCAACTAGGAACTGTTATGGTTGTAACCAGCCGGGTCACATCTTGAGAGATTGTTTGAGGAGGGGCAATGCATCACTCCCTCCACCACTGAAGCGTTTAGCCATCGCTCTGCTTGTGTTTGTGGTAGGAGATGTCCAGGGTGCCTAGCCGATAGCGGGTATGTCTTTTATCATACTTGTTGTGTTAAGATTTTTTTGCCTTCTTAGTATCATGTGTAGTTAGAAAACTCTCGTGTAGGGTCTGTTTTGGTTGGAGGTGAGTCAGCTCACACCTTATATGACACTGGAGCTTCGCACAACTTTGTGAGCCCGCGTTTTGTTAAGTCTTGGTCTTTTTGGGGTATCTTCGAGCCGAAAACTAAGCAGATTCAGACAGCCGGCATGGAGAAGTTGGGAGCCATTGGCGTTTATCGGGATGCACCAGTTATGCTTGGAGAGGTCGATTTGCTCGGGGATTTGATGGACGGAGATGGAGCAAAATTTATATGATGTTATTCTTGGGATGGATTAGTTGTCACGACATCGCGTGGTACTAGATTGCCCAAGGGCAAGAGTTCATATCCCTAGAGCGGAATGGAAGATCATATACCAGGGGATTCAAACCCACCAGAGATTTTCCATTGCCTCCATGTTGCATGCTGAGGAGCTGTTGGAGAGAGGAGCAGAGGAATTTTTGGCCACCACGATGGTTAAGGATAACAGACAGCATGAGCTGCATGATATTCCCGTGGTTGCTGAATTCAAAGATGTTTTGAGGCCTTAAAAGGACCACCACCACCAAGAGGAGATGTTCTTACTATTGAGTTGGAACCAGGGGAATCACCGATTTTGCGAGCTCCATACCGTTTAGCGCCAGCATAAATGGTTGAGCTGAAAAAGCAGCTAGAGGAGCTATTAAATAAGGAATTTATCAGGCCGAGTACTTCACCATGGGGAGCACCAGTTTTGTTTGTGAAGAAGAAAGATGGGAGTTTCAGGCTTTGTATCGACTACAGAGGTTTGAACAAGGTAACCGTCAAGAATAAGTACCCACTTCTGCACATCGATGAGTTGTCGGACCAGTTGCACGGAGCATCATGGTTTTCTAAGATCGACTTGGCATCAGGATACCAACGGATTGCTATAGCAGAGGGAGATGTTCGGAAGACGGCATTTCGTACACGTTATGGACATTACGAGTTTGTAGTGATGCCATTTAGGTTGACGAACGCACCTGCGACATTCATGAAGCTTATGAATGATGTGTTTCACAAGCATTTAGATAAGTGCATGCGTCTTCATCGATGTTATCCTGGTTTATTCTCGGAGTAGAGAAGAGCATGCAGAGCATTTGCGGATTGTGTTGGATAAGTTGAGAGAGCATCAGTTGTTTGCTAAGTTGAGCAAATGTTGCTTATGGCAGAGCAAGATTAGATTCTTGGGCCACGTGGTTTCAGAAGCAGGAGTTGTTGTAGTTCTGGAAAAGATTACTGCAATCTCAGAGTGGCCGACACCGAAGAATGCTACATAAGTCCGTAGTTTCCTTGGTTTGGCGGGATACTACAGGAATTTTGTCAAGGGTTTTGCCAGTATTGCAAAACAATTGACGAGGCTAACATGCAAGGACGAGAAGTTCGATTTGACAGATGATTGTTCAAGGAGTTTCGCTGAGTTAAAGCGAGAACTGACGAGGACACCAATGTTGGTACTTCTGAGGCTGGGGATAACATGAGGTTTACATTGATATGTCAGGTACTGGATTGGGTTGCGTGCTGAAGCAGAAGGGTCAGGTCATTGCGTATGCATCGCGTCAGTTGAGACCTCACAAGGTCAATTATCCTACGCACGACTTGGAGTTAGCAGTAGTTGTTTTTGCGTTGAAGATTTGGAGGTCTCGTTTGTATGGAGAGAAGGTGAAGATTTTCACGGATCACCAGAGTCTGAAGTACATCTTTACTCAGGCAGACTTGAATTTGAGATCACTTATTATCCGGGCAAGGCCAATCAGGTGGAAAATGCCTTGAGTAAGCGTAAAATCAATGTCTTAGGAACCAGGGAGGTTCAAGAGCTTGCTGGGACATTTGCTAGTCTCAGATTATGTGCAGTTAATGTAGAGGGATATGCAGTTGGTCGTGAGGCCGTGGATCAAGCTCTTGAAAGAGAGCATTGGATATCATACAACTTTGATAATGATGAGGCTTTGAGTAAGCAGATCGAGATCGAGAGCATTGGATATCATACGGCTTCGAACGGGATGTTCATGTACCAAAATCTAGTTTGTGTGTCAGACAACAAGTTGTTAAAGAAGGAGATCTTGCAGCAAGCACACAATTCGAGTTTTTCTATTAATCTGGGGAATACCAAGATGTATCGGGATCTGAAACAATATTACTATTGGTCGGGTATGAAGAGGGATATTGCTTCATTTGTCCCAGTTTCAGACATGTCAGATGGTTAAGGCCGAGCATCAAGTGCCTAGCGGACTATTGTAGAACTTGCCATTGCCAGAATGGAAATGGGACATGGTGATTATGGATTTTGTGACAGGATTGCCGACCACCTTAGGAGGGAATAATGCCATATGGATGATCGTGGATAAACTCACCAAGTCAGCTCATTTCCTTGCAATTAAGAAGACGGACAGTGCACAACAGTTGGCACAGACTTACATCATAGAGATTGTGAGGTTGCATGGATTTCCTGTCAACATTGTATCTGATCGGGATGCAAATTTTACGTATGCAATTTGGAGAGTCTTTCAGAAGGCACTTGGGATAAAGGTCCATATGAGTACAGTTTATCATCCACAGAAAGATGGTCAGTTAGAGAGGACTATTCAGACTTTGGAGGATATGCTTAGGGCTTGCGTCTTAGATTGGGAAGGAAGTTAGGCGAAATATCTACCTCTAGCCGAGTTTGCCTACAACAATAGTTATCATTTGAGCATTAAGATGGCACCTTATGAGGCTCTGTATGTTAGGCCTTGTCGTACACCAATCTGTTGGACCGAAGTGGGGGAGCGACATGACATAGAATCAGCAATGGTTCGAGAGACGGTAGAGCAAGTTGAGATGCTCAAGGTTCGGCTTGAGAAAGCGCATGGCCGTCAAAAGAGTTATGCAGATAAGTGTCGTAAGGATTTGAAGTTTCAGGTGGGCGACCTAGTATACCTGAAAATGAGGTTATTTCAGGGGGGATCTAAGACTCAGAAGCTGAAGAAGCTTAAACCGAGGTATATGAGGCCATATCCCGTTGTGGAGCGGATTGGAGCAGCTGCTTATCGATTGGATTTATCATGAGAGTTATCAGACTTCCATGATATGTTTCATGTGTCAGTTTTGAGGAAGGTTGTTAGAGAGCCAGAGCTCATCTTGTAGCAGCCACCTAGGGACCTTGATAAAAATATGTGTGCTCCTTGTCAGCCAGTTGAGATTGTGGATCGCTAAGTGAGAACGGTTTAGGGAATGATGACCATGATGGTCAAGGTTCGTTGGGAGCAAGACATGATCCGGGAGGAGACATGGGTGTCCGAGCCACAGATGAGGATTGACTACCTAGAGCTGTTTTGGGATGAGGTTGGTCAGTCGGGTCATGACTCGAATTCGGGGGCGAATTCCATGTTAGTGAGATTTGTAACGACCCAAAATTTTCGAGTCGAACGTTTAACCTGCTATCGGCAAGGCTCAACATCGAGAGTCTAGGTATTTTTCCTATAAATACCCCTTCACTACTTTCATTTTTTTTTTCTGCAAACCAAGAAAGAAAAAAAAAGTTGAAGGGGAAAGAATGATGTTTGCATGTAGATTTTGAGCCACCAGGGGTTGTCGTCGGAGCCACCACACGTCAAGACCTCTTCCAACTCATCACCACCGATCACCACCTTAGATAACCGCCGGAAACCCCATGTGTTTTTACGTTAGTTTCGGTTCATTTAGTAAATCGGCCATAACTCCATACTGTTAAGAATTTCACGCATGCCAGACCACTATCGTGTTCTTCCCGTCGAGACGAACCCGTAGTCTCCAATCACGCCTCAATTGGAGTCCGGACGAGCCCACACGCATCCCTGGAAGTTTCGCCAAGCACATGCGTACATTTCACGCGCCACCCCCGGAAATCGCCTCCGCCGCCGCTTGACCACCGTCAGCTGCTGGTAAGCCGCCGTGCTCCACCGCTGCCGGACCACCGTTGGAACGCCGCCGGACCACCGTCAGCTGCTGGTAAGCAGCCGTGTTCTGCCGGTGCCGGCCGGTGACCGTGGCCGGTGACTCGGTCAAACCGGTTGGTTGACTATTTTAAATTAATTTAAAATCAGTTAGGTTAAACTGGTCGGTTTAAATTAAATAGATTTCGGTTAGGATTAAACCAATTGGTTAATTGATTTAATTGCAGCTAGCGTAAACCGGTTGGTCCAATTGAAATTAATTTTGGTTAAGGAAAATCTGTTGGTTAAAATCAATTTCAATTTGGATAAGGGTTGAGTTTGACCAGCGGATTTACTTTACTGTAGACACTCGTTTTTTGCTGTTCGAAAGGCGTTCTGACTCGAAATTTCGATCTGATTTCAGATTTGGAGTCTATTTGAGCAGTTGGAGGTCATAGACACCACTTTTCCCCATTGCTAAGGTGAGGGAAAAGGATATGTACATATATATAACAGTTCTCAGCATCAATCATTTCACGCAACAGTTAAATCCTCGGAAATAGGATAATAGAGGATTCAACGGTTGCGTGAAATGATTGATGCTGAGAACTGTGATAGATATGTACATATATATAGTTACATAGTAGGGACTATGTACGAGTGTGGGAGATCAGAGATGTCTGAGCTATCGATACAGCGGGTTTGTGCGGGGGTACAAAGACGTTTGTACAATCGACACAGTTGGTGGTTGTGCCAGAGTACAAAGACAAATTGTACTATAGACGCAGCGGGTATGTATATCCTTATGAGGGAAATACGGGGTGCAGAGTAGCTATGTATAATGAGCGCATTGGTGGTAGTTGACTATTGTAGTGGACCTTTATTGATTGCTCTGTGTGGTGTTTATACACCATGTTTGCTTCATGTTATAGCTAGGCCCTACATAGTCGTAGTGCTATGTATTGAGTCAGTGGTTTGCGGTTTAGCATCTCATACCTCTCTGAGTGACTCCGCTGTTACTCACATCCTTCTTTTCCCCATTCCTTTCAGGTGAGACCGACAAGCAGGAGTGATGATATCGGGCTGGTGTTTTCTTTTGGGCTTTCGTACTTTTGGACTTTTCGACTTTTGGGCCTTTAGGCCTTTACGCACTACACTACTTTCATGTTTCAGACTTTCGGATTATGTTGTACTTTCGGGTATTATCGTTATCACATATATTTTGTTTTGGATTTTGGACCCAGTTTTTCGACTTATTTTATTATTTATATGTTCATATATTATGTTATTACGGGTTTTCGATATAGATGTTGACTTTTCAATATTTATAAGTGAAGATTTAAGAGATTATTATTTAATATTTTATTTTGAAAGTGCGGTCGTGTCAAATATAGTAAGGGTTCAATTTGTAGATCAGATTGAGTTCTTAAATCCTTCGGATGGATTCTTCAGTTATATGTTCTGCTATTAGATCATTAAAGATGAATTAGCTCCTGCTCTTTTTCTCAATCGAATGGAGTTAATAAAAACGCAGCCATCACTAGCAGAATAATAATAAATATAAATACGAGGATGAAAATATCAAAATACAATATTATTGACCCAATTAAATTTTCAACTATAGCTTTAATTTTTCTATATGCTTAGTGTATTAGAAAGTTTCAGACATTAACGTCCAAAGAAATGTCGTAATCTTGTCCTCCTCTCCACCCATTCATTACTTGGAGATTTCGCGGAAAAAGATGCAAACTTTCTAGATTTGTCTCCGTTTGTTTAATGGCAAGTCTTAAGAAGTAAGAATATTTTTGGGAGGATGCATGGACGGTACTTGTTTTTCTTTGTTGCATTTTCCAAATTCAGACGAACAACTATATATGGCAGAACAACGAAACAATTTAGGGGGGTTTATTGAATTAAGCATTTAAGAAAATCCAAGATTTGAGTAAATCTAAGAAAATCCGAGATTTGAGTAAATCCTAAAAAAAATTATTACAAGTTTTATAAGGTTTTAAAGAAATTTCAGAGTTTCTGATTTTTTTTAAAAAATTGTATTTTTATTTTAAATAATATTTTTATTTATTTAAAATTATTATCATTTGATATTATTATCATTTTAAGAAGTATAAAAATTTTATAAAAGATTTTAAAAAATAATTTTCAAATAATTTTTATTTTTATTTCATTTCAAACAGTTTATTTATTAAAAAAAATGTGAAGGAAATTTTTTTATTTTTAAAAAAAAGTTTCAAATACCATGATCTGAGGTGGTATTTCAATTCGTTGTTTTTACACTATAAAATATCATTCAAATCCCATAAAATTCCATTAGATGGATTTTGTTGACAAAATCCATAGTTTTCAATAAGCTGGAATTTGGGAGAACTTATACGAATGACTAATTCAATAAGCATGAATTTCGTATAGAATTTATAAATGTTAGGTACAATAAGAGGGGATTTGAGAAAAAAATGAAATCCTCTCAAATCCTAGATCCAATAAGACCCCCTCAGTGTCTGCCAATCATCACCAACGGAAATTACATCAAATATTTTAAGAAACACAAATTCATTAACTACCTATCCATTATCTCCTACTTTTTCTTCCTATCTCTCTACTTTCTCTCTACAAATTTAATTTTCTTTTTTGGTTATTTGACAAATAAATCTCTTTTTAAATACTTCTCGCTAAATTGATAATGATAAAATGGTTTTCAAGTAAAACGCCAAAAGAACCGATTTCTTTCGAATGATCCAAAATATCTCCTCATTTACAACGCAAGAAGTACAATCAAGTTTTTATTTATTGGAGTTTGATCAGTGAAAAAAATAAAAACTTGATCGTGCTTCTTGCGTTGTAAATGAAGAGATGTTTCCGGAGCATTCAAAAGAAATTGGTGATTTTGCGTTTTAAAAATATCACTATATCTTTTAAAAATATACAGTTTTCTAAAGAAATTAAAATTTTATCAATATCTAAATTATTAAATAATTTTATAATTATGATAAAAACATTATACATTTATACCAATTCAATTTAGACTTATATACACAATATCAAATTTTTAATATTATATATATAGTATTATTAAATAATAAATTGAAAAAAAATATTTTTAGTTGAATAGTAAATTATAAAATTAAATTAAATTATATAAGCAAAAAAAACAAAATACCTAAGTTTTAAAATATAATTTATTTATAAGAAAAGATGAAAGTAAATATTAAATAACTGATAATTAATTATAATATTAAATAATATATACATTTACATGTAAAAATACAATATTAAAATTTACTAATATTTATGTGTTATAATAATATTGTATAGCATTAAGCATTCATTCTCGGTTAAGTTCTTTTGTTTTTCAGTTCTAGAGGTTTACTATCATTTCGGGTATTTAGTAATTTTATTTCAATTTTTGTTCAGTTATTTTGACTTTTGATTTGGTTTGGATACTAACGTTGAGAACCGGCTAATATTCGAGATAATCTCAGATCCCATTTGGTTCCAGATTTGGTTGATCTAGATTAAAAGAATTTTTTTTTCTCAAGCTAAATATCAGATTTTTTTTTTTGAGCTTTCAGATAAAATGGAAAATTAGGATAGTTTAAAAATATTTTGGATAGAAAGTATTCTGGAAATTATTTTTGTTTTACGGTTTATAACTATTATTTTAAATTATTTAGTTATTTTAAAACTAAAAATATTTAATATTTATAAGTATATAAACTATATTATAGAAAGTTGGGTACCGATTTGGTTTTGAGTTCTAGAGACATATGATCCACTCTGGTAATTGATAGGATCAAAACCTAAACCAAACCTGATTTTTTTATTTGGTTCGGTTCATCTCTTCGGTTTAAGATAAATATGTCCATGCCTGGTATAGTATAATGACTTACAGTTGAAATTTTTATGATTATATATATTTACGGGTTGCTTAATCTATCATTCAATATATTATTAGAATATGAGAAGATTTTAACAAATACGTTAACGCATCATATTCAAGTTTAAGACTGAAATTTAAATTTATACACATGTAATAAAACTAAAAAATGATATTTCTTATATATTATTTTATCTACTTTTAAATATTTAAATTAGATATTTACTATTGGTTCTGGGTATTCATTTCTCGGTTCGGTTCTTTCAATTTTTTAAGTTCTAGAAGTTTACTATCCATTCGGATATTTAGAAAATTTAATTTGTCTTTGGTTCAGTTATTTTGGTTTTTGATTCGGTTTGGATACTAAAGTTAGGAATCGACTAATATTCAAAATAATCTCAATTCCCATTCGACTCGATTTTGGTTTATTTTGGGTAAAAATACAAAAAGGGGGTTTCAGACTACATATCAGATTTTTGGATAAAAATTTGGGTAAATATTATAATTTTAAATTATTTCGGATATAAAGTAATCCCGTAATTCTTTTTTCTGATTGAAAGTATTTTGGTAATTATTTTTTTATTATGGTATAAAATAGTATTTTAAATTATTTAATTATTTTATAGCTAAAACTAGTTAATATTTATAAGTATATAATGTATATTATAGAAATTTGGGTATCCATTTGGCTTTCGGTTCGTTTTTTGTAGTTCTAGAGGTATATGTTCCACTCGGGTAATTGATAAGATCTAAACCTAAACCAAACCTGTTTTTTGTTTGTTTAGGTTCAGCTCTTCGGTTCCAGATAAATGTGTCCAGGTCTAGTATAACATAAAGGGTTATAATTGTAATTTTTACGATTATATATTTTACACGTCGCTTTATCAATCATTTAGTATATGAATAAAATATGAAACGATGTTAACAAATACGTTAACTCATCAATAATAAAATTTAAGAATGGAATCTAAATTTTTACAAATTTAATAAAATTAAAAATAATATTTCTTATAAATTATTTTATCTAACTTTTAGATACTTAAATTAAGAAAATATATATAGTGATTATATTTTTAAAATATTAAAAAACCTAACCATTTTAAAATAATGTACACAAATTTTTAAAAATAATTAAAGTTTAAGTACATAAATTATTGATGTAATTATATTTCACTTAAAAAAAATTCTAAACAAAAATAATCTCGCGAAAAACATATATCAAATAATAGTATTAGACTATAAAAAAATAAATGTTAATTACAGAGCGTGATATTATATAAGAATATATATATATATATATATATATATATATATATTAATTAAGTGTGATGAGAAGATAGAATATGTATATTTATATGTTATAGCTTCTAGCTTTTTTATATAAGAACATATATATTTATATGTTATATTAAATTTGATCCATAGTTTTAATTTATCTAGTAAAATGTACACTAGTGCGGTATATGTGAATAAAAAATATTCACAGGATAATTTTTATTTTCTTTTCTGACTTATTTGAGATTTTGATAAAACATGATTATTTTTACTAAGTTTAATGTTGTGTTTTCTGTAAAATATTATATTTATTCAATATTTCCAAAAAACAAAATCATTTGATTGCTTAAATATTAGACCTAGTTTATCGCTTATATCAAACATGGAAAAGATTCACAAAAAGTTGTGTTTGAATTTCATGACTTATTTAAGATATTCAATAAAATCATATTTGTAAATTATTTGTAGAAATATGAAATAATTTTTGTTTTTCTACTTTTGAAATATAAATAATATTTTTATAACAATAAAATGATATCTTATGTGGATCCATTATATTAATATATTTGTGACCAGTCGATTGATATTACAGTATTATACATCATTTTTATTATAAAAAAAACTAATACAATTTCTGCGGTGACAAAAAATTCAGTGAACATTGGTCGCTTAATCTCTCAAACTATTTCCAGTTTGAATAAAAATCTTCTTTTTAAGTTTGATAAATTTGTGGTGGAATTTCAATTAATTTGCAGAAAACATAACCTATTCACTACAATTAGGTTTAATTTACTTTATCTGAGTGTATTTCTATGCCCTTTTAGTCAAAAAAACAATAAAAATAAGGGTTATCTGCCCTATGTACACAGGATTAAGGATTCTATAAAAGGTTAACATTATATAAACTAAAATTACATTGGATTAGTTTTTCTTATTTTGTACTATGAATTCGCTTAGTGATTGGAAAATAATATATTATATAGTTTTAAAGTTAACAAAAAAAACATTGCTTATGTAATATCTTAAACTAACCGCATTTTGATTTCAAATTTTTTATGAGTTTAATTAGTTTATTGTGATTTTATCAAATAATCTGCATACAATATTTTTGTTAGTAAAGGTTAGGATACTTTATACGTTATATATATTTTTTTTATGTCATCTCCAATAACCCAACGGAAAACACCATTTTAGTGCAATTTTTACACCAAAACTTTTCCAAACCAACTCTAAAAACCACTTCATTTTAATTAGAGCTGCAATACTGGTGTGCTAGTATTCACAACGCCAAAGACTATTCAAATAAATATATAGAATTAATATATTAAACATATGAAAATAGTTTATTTTATTATTTTAATATTATTATACGTAAAATATTAAATATTTGGTTAAAAATATTTTAATGTGATATATTTTGTGAAATATAATTACATAATAAATTTTATTGATTATATATTTAATAATAATTAAATTTCCAATTTAATAATATAAAAATCAAAAATACAGTTTTTGGTGTAAGATCTTACGTTGTGATTGGAGAAAAAAAATATTTAGTGTTGAGACTACACAAAAATGATATGGTTTTCACACTAAAATGATATTATGGGTTAGAAATGCCCGAGAAGAAGAACAAATCCGAGCATAACTCTAGCTTTCATCACATGGGGGGCTGCCCCCACCCAAGACGAGATTCTACAAAGAAATTATCAGCCATAAGAAATATGCGTATACTTGTACAGGTGCGAAATTTACACTGATTGTATAAGATAAATGTTGCTATATCCACGTGGACCGAACCCTACCTAGAACGAGAGTCAGGAACCGAAGCGTATATAAACAAAACACAAGGGGAAGGAGATTAGAAAGAAAAACCTCAACGTATTTGTTTTTCTTTTTGGTCAACAGAAGTAAATAAAATCTCCAACGATTAGCCATGTCGTCTTCTGGTCAAATTTCACATAATGATGAGGAGCGCATTGCGTACTCCTCCACCGTACACAAGCTTATCATCTTTATCAATGGAGGAGCTTTGGGATTACTTCAGGTGGTCACAGACAAATCATCAACCAACGAAGCAGAGCGTGGAGCCACGATACTGTGTTTCTGGGTCTTCACTCTTGTCTCCACCGTCCTCCGAGTCTGCGAAGTCAAGCTCCGGAACAGGCCAACTATCCGTAACTTCGTTGGACACGTCAGCCATCTCTTTGGAGCCCTCGCAGCTCTCATGCTCATCTCTCTTATCTCCCGAAGCTTCACTCTCATCGTTGTTCCTCTCTGGCTTGTTTGGTTCTTCGTCGTTATGTATGTCTCTTTCTTTGAGCTCGTATCCCCGGAGGAAAACGCCGTGGAATCACCCGCTTAAAATATTACTTTGCATGAGCTTCTGATGATCTAATTGCGGATCCTTAACTATTCATTTTTTTATTATTTTTTTTTCATTTTCAGATTATTAAAAAAAAAAAAAAATTAATTAATCGCGGGCTGCCACGTGTCGCGGGGGCCCGCGAACAGTGTAAGGATTCCCTAAGGATCGATCTTTAGTGAGGGGTTTTAAGGATCGAATTCTTAACTATTCATGGAATCCACTAATTATTTAATTATTTTTTTCTTAAGGACTCCCCCTAAGGACATTGCCTTGCGGGTGCTCTAATAATTACTACTGATTGGCATCTCAATCTTTATATAAATATATGTATTAATTTATACTATTATGGTTTCTCTTGCATGCATTTGCTCCTTACGTTTCATAATAAATACTTCCATTTAAGTTTTCTTTTGTATTAAGAATCGAAATTAAATTATTTTTAACTTATTGCTGAAAAGTACACTTATATAATACTGGAATAAATTGTTGATAGCTATTTAAGACGTGTGAACAAATTTTAAGCCGACATTTATAACAAAATGAATAGATATTATTGGTGCAAAATTTCTGAAATAAATTTGTTTGGAATGCATCACTCCATGGAATTCCATAAAATGTCTACCAATTATAGTGAAAACTTTTCTAAAACAAGTCTACATATTTCATTTTTGGAATAAAATAAACAAATCATTTATTAAATATTTTTGATTCAATAATATAAATGTTTGCGAATAAATATAAGAGAGAAATTCACAATTTCACAATTAGTTTCAGTTTTTATTTTATTTTATTCATCATTCTATAATTTATTATTTCATAAATTTCATTTCATTGCCGAATACATCTTTTTAAAATATTATGGGGATCTCAAATATTTTCTTAGGTTCAAAAACTAATCTTACGAGGCCGTAAGTCTACGTCTGGGCCTACAACTAATTCATCTAAATAACGTAACTAAGTGGTGAAGATGAATCGAACCGAGAACAAAAATTCTAGCTAGAACTTTTTATTAGATACAGAGAAAGGCTGGCACCGAATCCGAATTTAGATGGTGGACCGCAAAGTGGTTAAAAAAAAATAAAAAGACGACATGATCTGCTTAAGTACATTTCGTTTTTGTTTTGGCCGACAGAAAAATTAACCAGTTACAGTCTATAAATCTGACTATCGAATGTGTTGTTTTCGGCATACTTATTTGGGTCTTTCTGTGGGACCTGAGTAAATGCGCTAAAATACATACACGTGAGCGCCTAATACGAACACTCAAACATGTTTTCCTTTCCATGGTCATGAGACACCTCAGACATGTTATTTAAGACCTTTTTCAAAAGAAATAATTATAGAGAAACAAAGATAAATCACGTTCGTTTCGAGTCGCACAAAAAAGATGTGACGGAATGCAAAATCTAGTAAAAAATATGTCGACAAAAAAAAAATAAAAAATAAACTACTTTTTTTGGAAAAGGCTCTTTTGGAAAAGGGTTTTTAAAGGGTGAGGCCTGCACTTTTTTAAAAATCTATCCCTTATTTCTTTTTTGCAAAAGTCAATTCTTAAGAAGTTCTTATATTGTTCACGGATTCTACTGACACGTGGTGGCCTATGATTGGTTCCTGTATTAATTTTTTTTTTAAATTAAATACCACAGTTATGCTCTAATGAAATTTTACCTAAGCTCTCAAAAACGATACATATGTTTGATTGAACTATTTTATTTTGCCATATAAAAGTTAGTTAAGATGTGGTAATCATGGTTCACTGCCCCACAATTTCATTTCTATACAAAAATTCACACAAAAAATACATCCGCAAAGTCTTTCTTTTACAAAGTCGAATGTAAATTGTAATAAATTGTTTCTGTTTATGATAACGAAATAACTGATGAGCCCTTTCGATATTAACTCACAATAGAAAAACAAAAATTTTAACTCGTTTACATCAATGTCAGTGGTGATTTTCGTCGAACTCAAAAGTCTCTGCCGAAATAGTCTGTCGGATAAAACCTACGTGTCACTTCAACCAAATTTTTGAAGAGATATAGCATTTCACCTTTTATTTCAGAATTATGATTCATACTTCATATTCTCATAGAATAAATGTATGTAGGAATAAAACCCTTTTCTCTCTTTTTTCTAGAAAGAGACTTTTCTCTTCCTATCAATGCACTCCTAGGTAGCTCTTTAGTTGATTGGGATGGATAGATTTTTGCAAAAACGAATCAAAGACTCAAGTTCTTCAAGGTTGTGGGATGAATGGTGACACAAGAGGGATGAATGATCTCTTGATACTCCTAGGCGACTGATCTGGATATGACACACCAAATAAGACACCCTTAGACTTCTGAATACTACACACCAGAAACACTCAACTCGCCGGCTAGAGAGAGAGAGAGAGAGAAAATAAGGTTTTGATTAAAAGACTGCTTGAGTTACAAGGACTGGCGAAAATCCCTTAAATAAATAAACCAAAGAACATGCTCTAGGGTTTCAAGAAAGATAACATAAAAACTATAGGTTTAAAATAACATAAGATAAAAATAAATGGTCTTCTAGTAGTCTTGGGCCGAGATAGGGCCTAGGTGATTTGTAAGACAAGTCGTGGCCTCGTTAAAAACCTTCCTCCGGAAAACCTCGTGGGACAAAACCAAAAGCAAGGAAAAGAGCACACACCAAATGTCTTGCCTAAACACTAGCTCAACTTGATGTAGAGATAGCTTGAATGGTGATCAAGATATCTCGGACCATCAAACCTTGTTCAAGACTTTCTTCTTGTTGTGGATGTAAAGTGAGTAACCCTACAGCAGTCTCCTTGAGTTTCTTGGCTCTGGAACGGGTCATGGGACCTTCTCGAATGGTCAAAGCATCATCACCAGGCTGCTGGTGCATTGTGGCTTCATATGGCACGTCTATCTCTTCCTCCTCTTTGGTAAGCTGGTCCATGATCACATCACCACTTGATGCGCCCCTAGGATGCTCTTTGGTTGATTGGGATGGATAGATCCTTGCAAGAACGAATCAGAGACTCAAGTTCTTCAAGGTTGTGGGATGAATGGTGATACAAGAGGGATGAATGATCTCTTGATACTCCTAGGCGACTGATCTGGATATGACACACCAAATAAGACACCCTTAAACTTCTAGATACTACATACCAGAAACACTCAACTCGCCGGCTAGAGAGAGAGAGAGAGAGAGAGAGAAAATAGGGTTTTGATTAAAAGACTGCTTGAGTTACAAGGGCTGGCGAAAACCCCTTAAATAAAGAAATCAAAGAACATGCTCTAGGGTTTCAGGAAATATAACATAAAAACTATAGGTTTAAAATAACATAAGATAAAAATAAATGGTCTTCTAGTAGTCTTGGGCCAAGATAGGGCCTAGGTGATTTGTAAGACAAGTCGTGGCCTCGTTAAAAACCTTCCTCCGGAAAACCTCGTGGGACAAAACCAAAAGCAAGGAAAAGAGCACACACTAGCTCAGCTTGATGTAGAGATAGCTTGAATGGTGATCAAGATATCTCGGACCATCAAACTGTTAGAATTGATGATTTATGAAGAGAAAGAGTATGAACACTCAAGAACACTCAAGAACACTCAAGAACAAATAAGAATAAGAAGGAGAGAAACTTATTTCCTTGATTCATTTCTTTGCAAATACATTGTAATATATAGAGAATACAAAAGACATCTTCCATAAACAAGGTCCATGAATTCATGAACTCCCATAAACAAGGTCCGTGATTTTGGGAACCATGTTTTAAGGATCCATGAATTCATGAGCTTCCATAAACAAGGTCCATAATTTTGGGAACCATGTTTTAGGGATCCATGATTTCTTCATGTCAACACTCCCCCTCAAGCTTGACCATATGAAACAAGTCAAGCTTGGAAAGCCATGAAGTATTCCCTCATTAAAACCTTTACTTGGAAAAACCACTTGGGATAAAAACCAAGCAAAGGAAAAAGAGTAGAACACTCCATGGTGAGGGGATCACTGACATGGAAGGTTTATGAGTCCTAGTCTTGGAAGAATGGACTCACAAACTTTGCTGCTGGCCGCCTTGGTGAAGATGTCCGCCAGTTGATCTTCACTCCTTGTGTAGCATGGGAGGATCACTTGCTGCTCTACTGCTTGTCTTACCTTGTGGCAGTCTACTTCTATGTGTTTTGTCCTCTCATGGAAGACTGAATTGGACGCAATGTGTATTGCGGCTTGGTTGTCACAATGCATGGTCATGGGGTTGGTGATCTCAATCCCCAAGTCGCCTAGAAGACTCTTTATCCAGATGAGTTCACTGGTTAATTTCCTCATTGATCTATACTCTGCTTCTGCACTTGAGCAAGACACAACCTTCTGCTTCTTACTCTTCCATGTAACCAAATTTCCTCCAATGAATGTGCAATAGCCAGTAGTTGATCTTCTGTCTGTTCTGTCTCCAGCCCAATCTGCATCACAGTATCCAACAACCTCAGTGTTTCTGTTGCAAGCCATCCATACGCCTTGACCCGGAGCCTCCCTTAAGTATCTTAGGATTCTCTCCACCATGTTCCAGTGATGAACCTTGGGATTTTGCATGTGCTGGCTCACCTGATTTACTGCAAAACAAACATCTGGCCGGGTAATGGTTAGATAGATCAGCTTTCCAACAATTCTCCTATATTGCTTGACATCTTCAAATGGAGTATCTTCATACTCCCCCTCTCGCAGTGTCTTGTAGCCTTCTTCAAGTGGTGTCTTGGCTTGTCTTCTTCCAAGATCTCCTGCCTCCTTTAGAATATCCAAAGTATATTTTCTTTGGGACATGAACAACCCCTCCTTTGATCTGCATATCTCAATCCCGAGGAAGTACTTCAGTTCACCTAGATCCTTGATGTCAAATGCGGTCTTGAGGAATGTCTTGGTGGCACTGATCCCCTCCTTGTCACTACCAGTAATGATGATGTCGTCCACATAGACTAGGATCACAATAATCCCGGACTTGCTGGTGAGAGTGAAGAGTGTGTGATCCGCTTGAGACTTCACAAATCCTCTTCCATTCAATGTAGTGCTTAGTTTGTGGTACCAAGCTCTTGGTGATTGCTTCAAGCCATAGATCGCCTTTCTGAGTCTGAGGACATTTCCTGGCTTTACCATCTCTTTCATTCCCGGAGGTGGTCTCATGTACACTTCATCTTCTAGTTCACCTTGTAGAAAAGCATTCTTTACATCCATTTGCCAAAGATCCCACTCTAGGTTCACTGCCAATGAGATGAGTATCCGGATTGTATGAAGCTTCGCCACTGGTGCAAACGTGTCTAGATAATCTTCTCCATACACTTGTGTGTATCCTCTTGCTACCAGTCTGGTTTTCTTCCTTCCTGGCTTTCCATTTGCAAGATACTTGATGGTATGCAAGAGTCTGCTGGTCACGGCTTTCTTTCCTCTTGGAAGCTCAGTCTCATACCAGGTGTTGTTCTTGATCATGGCATTGATCTCTTCTTCAACAGACTCTCTCCATTCTTTGTCTTGCATTGCCTCTTCATAGGTGTTTGGGATGTACTCTTGATCCAATTCTCCAATGAAGACTTGATGTTCTTCTGGATGTTGAGCAAGCGAGCATACTGCACTCACTGGATGTGCCACAGCTTTAGCATTGAAGTAGACTTTCGGTTGCCTGATTCTTGTGCTCCTTCGCAAAGGTTGTATCTGATCAGGTGCTGCATCATTTGTTTCTTCTGGAACTTGATCTTGAGTCTCAGGAACTGATTCTGATTTGGTCTCATCCTGATCATGAGCTTCTTGTTGATTCCCCCTTTCAGGGTCAGGATGGGCAATTTTTTCATTTTCATTAATCACATCTTCTTCAACTACAGCTTCTGGAACAGGTGCAGTAGCTTCAGGGATATTCCTTCTTGTTTCTTGAGTTGCTGGAGA
Source organism: Moricandia arvensis (assembly GCA_905132765.1). Taxonomy (NCBI): domain Eukaryota; kingdom Viridiplantae; phylum Streptophyta; class Magnoliopsida; order Brassicales; family Brassicaceae; genus Moricandia; species Moricandia arvensis. The sequence continues at coordinate 32,374 of CAJHQP010001561.1, forward strand.
CATGCCAATGCCGAAGTTCTCCAAAATGATTCTGAGGTTTGTGGCTCTTTCTGATTGCGGTAAGTCCCTCAGATCATCCCAATTCTTCACCTCATAATATCCCTTTGTTTCCACAAACTTCACATCCCTTGATATTAAAACTTTTCTGGCTACTGGATCATAGCACTTATACCCCTTTTGTGTTGGAGAGTAGCCAATGAACATCGCTTTTGTGCTCCTGGCATCCAGTTTGTTTCTCTGCTCCCCTGGTATCAGCACAAAGCAGAGACATCCAAACACCCGTAAGTGGTCCAAAGCTGGCTTGGTCTGGTTAAGGACTTCAAACGGTGATAGATCTTTGAGGACTTGAGTTGGAGTCCTATTGATCAGATAAGTAGCAGTCACCACCGCATCACTCCAGAATCTTTTTGGAACATTGGTGTGGAACATCATTGATCTGGCTACCTCCATCAGGTGTCTGTTCTTCCTTTCAGCAACTCCGTTTTGTTGAGGAGTATATGGACAGCTTGTTTGATGAATAATTCCATGTTGAGCCAGGTACTGTTTGAATGCATGACTTGTGTATTCTCCACCATTGTATGATCTGAGGATCTTCAGCTTGGCATTGAAGTGGTTGGAGACATGAGCTTGGAAATTCTTGAAGGCGTCTAACACCCTATCCTTGGACTGAATCAGTGTCAACCAAGTGTATTTGGATTTTTCATCAATGAAGGTGACAAAGTATTTGTGATTCTCCCTTGACACACATGGAGCCGTCCATACATCAGAGTGAACCAAGTCAAAGCAACTCTCATAGGTGGTGCCAGACCGTGGAAAGACTGTCCTACAATGCTTCCCCAATATGCAGGCTTCACACTCTTCATTCTTAGACACCACTCCAGGGAATATCAGGTTTAGAGCTCTTGTATGGGGATGTCCCAATCTGGCATGCCATATTGTGTTCTCAGCGCCATTAACGGTGCTAGCCAGGCAGTGAGGCATAGATGATTCTGGCACCATATTCCTCTCAAGATGATACATCTGCTGATGGTTGTGCCCTTTTCCAATGACCTTTCCTGTCTTCAGGTCTTGAAACTCAACTTCATCTGGTCTGAACACAACTTGGCAGCCCAAATCAATCGTAGCCCTTCTTACTGATAACAAGTTAGATGAAAATCCAGGCATATACAAGGCAGTAGATTCCTTATCAAACACTTTAAGGTTCCCTATCCCTTCTATCTTCACCTTATCACCATTTGCTATGACTACATTCCCTACGGCAGGCTGGATATTACTAATCAAGTTCCTATCACAAATCATGTGATGGCTTGCTCCTGAATCTATTATGATAGGTTTAGAGTCAAGAGAATGTGTACCAGCCTTCTTGGAAGCAATGAGAGCCAAGACAGTGCTCCAGATAAAGGAATTGGCGTCTTTTCTGGTCACAAAATCATCAGATGAGGTTGTACCAACTTGATTTCTCCACATGTCTTCAGTTGAATCACCCATGTGAGCAGAATACATGGTTCTCCCTTGAATTGCTTGATGCTCCTTGGGTTTACATTTATCCGGCTGGCCTTTGAGAGGATCACCATCATCTAGGCATGAAATCTTTCTTCCAGTAAAGAAATTATTTATCAGTGTGTTGAATGATGAGTCTAGGTGTAGGAGAAAGCTGAGGAACCGGTCGTTCTCATAGATGGTTTGGAGACTCTCCCATAAACACCCATAAGCGGTTTGAAGACTCTCCCATAGTCTCTTGGCGGTTTTGATGTGAGAATTGATCTTCAGGATTGGTTTTGACAAGGAGTTACAGATGAGAGCCAGAGCTTGTTGGTCTTCTTGAACCCATTGGTTGTGGTTGTTCACGTATCTATCTTCTTCAGCCATCCTCTTTGAAGTTCCAGCCTTCATGATATGGCTGTCCCAAAGTCCATGACATCCCAAGGTGATTCTGGCCACTCTTGACCATGAGAGATAATTAGGACCCTCAAGGGTCACGGAAATTATGTTTTCCTTCTCCATTTTTATGATTTGCGGAATGAGAATAACATAAAAGCTTTGCTGAATAAAAGAGAAGGATAAAGAAGGTTTGCGGAATGAAGTAGGAGCTTAAAGCTCTGATACCATGTTAGAATTGATGATTTATGAAGAGAAAGAGTATGAACACTCAAGAACACTCAAGAACACTCAAGAACAAATAAGAATAAGAAGGAGAGAAACTTATTTCCTTGATTCATTTCTTTGCAAATACATTGTAATATATAGAGAATACAAAAGACATCTTCCATAAACAAGGTCCATGAATTCATGAACTCCCATAAACAAGGTCCATGATTTTGGGAACCATGTTTTAAGGATCCATGAATTCATGAGCTTCCATAAACAAGGTCCATAATTTTGGGAACCATGTTTTAGGGATCCATGATTTCTTCATGTCAACACAAACCTTGTCCAAGACTTTCTTGTTGTTGTGGATGTGAAGTGAGTAATCCTACAACAGTCTCCTTGAGTTTCTTGGCTCTGGAACGGGTCATGGGACCTTTTGGAATGGTCAAAGCATCATCACCAGGCTGCTGGTGCATTGTGGCTTCATATGGCACGTCTATCTCTTCCCGCTCTTTGGTAAGCTGGTCCATGATCACATCATCTCCTCCCTCTTCAAAAAGATTTGTCCTCAAATCTGTTTTACCTGCAATAGAGGGGACCAAGTCAGTAACATCGAAGTTTAAAATCAGATTACACTTACCTTGCAAGCCTCTTTGATAGGCATTGTTGCTGACTGGTTTGGATATGTAGAAGGGACTGATCCATTTGGTTCTCCTTATTCCTGATACACAGAAACAAAACAAATTAGCACATAATATTTTATCAAAGAGTAAGAGTCTTATCCCAAATTGGTGTTTGCTCGGTTTTGGCTTGTATGCTGCATCTGGAGGTGCCTCTTTGATGAGGAGGAGACCAGGGACATCTTGGTGCTGATCCTGATCCAAATCAGGTGGCTTGAACCGCTTGTCTTCCACATGCTTGTCCTTTCTCCTTGTATGCTTCCAAGCTTCATAGTAATCTGCACATGGCTCTTTTGACCAAAAAAAGTGCATCATATCTGTGTAATAGATAAAAGAACTCTTGAAAACATGATCACTTAACTTAGCATGCTCACCTGGTCGCCATAGATAGGATTGAGATGTTTTGAACTCAGAAAAATTCAAACAAAGCACACAGAAGATCATCCGAGTTGTAGAACTCATAACTCTTTCACCTGAGAGGCTTTGGACATGATTCTAATTCGACGTGAGACCCTGATGAGTTAAGTTTCTAATGCAGTTGGTTTCATGGCCTAAATCGTTTTGGTTGATGAGATAGGATCTTTTGACTGCTCCTATATCACAGCTGGCGACTAGACAGTTTTCAAGATTTGCTTGGTGCTTCTCCAACTTAGCCAAAGACTCATCATTGATACTCTGATCATTGTAGCTCCTATTTTCACCTGTACCTTTCTCAGCTTGTTTTGAACAACTCAAGTGTGTTATCAGGTCAAAGAAAGTATTATAGACAAGGATGTCTCCAGAGCACAAAACAGTATGACTCTTCCATCTATTATGCATATCAAAGAAAATATTACAGACCCAAATATCATCAAGGATCAAGCTCACACATTCAGAAGCAGAGATTCTAGTTTCAATTGTGCAACAGGTTTATCAAAGAAAGTGTTATTCATTAGAATATCCTCAAAGAAAAATCCTACACGTTTAGAATCATTTTCAGCACACAAACAATCAATCTCAACCTCAGAGATATTTGCAGATTTCAAAATTTCAAACCTAAAATCATAAGGATGCAATTTCGGTTCATGCAACTTCCTAGGTTCCTTCAAGACATATGTGGATGCAAAACAATCATCAGTGATCAACTCATGCCTAGGAAAATTCACAACAAAACTCTTCTCTTCAGTTCTAGCAAACAAATCACAAGGTTTTCTAAAACAGAAATCAGTTTGTTTCAACTCAAGCTCTAAGCCATTTTCAAAGTGATCGAAGCTCTTGCTATGTTTCAGAAACTGATCAAGACTCAAAACATGACCAGAAATGTTGTTATTATTATTTTGAAAATATTTTTGATCAAAGAGGTTTTCTGGTTCCAATTCTTTAAAGTACTTAAGCATGTCAAAATTTGAAACAAAAAAATTCTTTACTTTGTCAAGACCAAAACGTTTTATGTCTTTAGTACTCACTTTAACAAACAGTTGAGGCATAGAACTAACCACTTTAGCTTCCTTACAGTGATTTAGCAGGTTATGAGACAAGGATTTAGGAGTTGTATTAGACTGCAAGTTGTTCTGATGTTCCAACTCTTCTCCTTGTGTTGATTACTCTGGTTCTCTCTCTACTGATTTTTCCTTTGCAACCTGTGATACTAAAACAAGGCTACTCGGTTGCACCGGTTCAAGAAAAGTTAGTTCACCACAAGAAGTACTGAAATTAAACTCAGGCTGAGGTAAGAAAAGAGAACATTCTTGTTCTGTCCCAGACTTTCCTTTTACCATAGATGTTTCTGTTTCAGCTTCTTGAATTGGTGCAGTTAAGTCTGATTGTGCAGCTGAGTCTGGTTCTTGGTGCTATGATGAACGTCCAGAGTTAGTCCTTTTGAATTGCTTCTCCACATCCACCATTACTTGTAATAACTTCTTTTTATCTTCCTCACTGAGCCAGGAATGCTCTTGTCGAGTTGCATGAGGTCTCTTTTCTCTCCTAGTCTCTCGGTTGGTTCCTTGACCAGTAGCTCTTCTGACTTCTTCTCTGAACTCTCTCCGGATCTCATTGAGGTTGGTCCTCATCATCTCGGTCATGGTTGTTATCATGGACTGATTCAATTGAGCAGTCATGGCTTCCATGAGCCGCTTGTTCTTCCGGACTAGCTCAGCTTTTCAGACTCGGTCCCCATTGCTTCCTGCACAAAGGAAACAAGATAACCAGTAAAAGAATTCTAGGTAAACAAGATAAGTAAAAAGGAAAAAGATCAACACAAAAAGTTAAGCTTGTTCTGCAAGACAAAAAGCAAAAAGGATAATCGGCTAAAAAAAATGGAACTAGGGTTTCTGATTTCAAGCAAAAAAGAAATTCCTCAATATTTGTCTAAACTTCTCTAAGGTGTTCTAGCAGCCTAAACAACCTAAATCTACTCATGTTCAAGGTGATTAAGTTGATTAGCAGTTGAAACAAAGAGGTTTAGATAGCAAAGAACTTAGGCGGCTAGGGTTTATCTCTCTAGGGTTTCCGCAAGCAAAAAGGAAAAAGTTTAAACCTTGTCTAAACTCTATGAAACTCGAGCAGCCCTAAATAGATTAGATCTACTGCTTAACAAAGGTTTAATACTGATGAATCAAAAAGAAACAGGAGAGAACGAGTACTTCCCAAACCAAAGTTGCTCTGATACCACTTGATGCGCCCCTAGGATGCTCTTTGGTTGATTGGGATGGATAGATCCTTGCAAGAACGAATCAGAAATTCAAGTTCTTCAAGGTTGTGGGATGAATGGTGACACAAGAGGGATGGATGATCTCTTGATACTCCTAGGCGACTGATCTGGATATGACACACCAAATAAGACACCCTTAGACTTCTGGATACTACACACCAGAAACATTCAACTCGCCGGCTAGAGAGAGAGAGAGAGAGAGAAAATAGGGTTTTGATTAAAAGACTGCTTGAGTTACAAGGGCTGGCGAAAACCCCTTAAATAAAGAAACCAAAGAACATGCTCTAGGGTTTCAGGAAAGATAACATAAAAACTATAGATTTAAAATAACATAAGATAAAAATAAATGGTCTTCTAGTAGTCTTGGGCCGAGATAGGGCCTAGATGATTTGTAAGACAAGTCGTGGCCTCGTTAAAAACCTTCCTCCGGAAAACCTCGTGGGAAAAAACCAAAAGCAAGGAAAAGAGCACACACCAAATGTATTGCCTAAACACTAGCTCAGCTTGATGTAGAGATAGCTTGAATGGTGATCAAGATATCTCGGACCATCAAACCTTGTCCAAAACTTTCTTCTTGTTGTGGATGTGAAGTGAGTAATCCTACAACAGTCTCCTTGAACTTCTTGACTCTGGAACGGGTCATGGGACCTTCTAGAATGGTCAAAGGATCATCACCTGGTGCATTGTGGCTTCATAAGCTGGTCCATGATCACATCACATTCTTACCAGACTTAAATCTTTCAGAAAGAGGGATGAGATTGGTCCTTTTTGATATAATATAAGTTTCAATCGAAAGACTGAACTTTTTGCTTCGCTTTGGCGATTTCTTTTTTTTTTTCCTGTCGAGGAATAAGTTTTGCTTTATGCGATTTTGTTGTGTACTTTCAAAAATGGGTTGGGTTGTTCTTCAAGTTTATCTTCTCCTAACCTGTTTTTGAAATCAATAATTTAAGATCCGAACTTGTTCCATGTATCGGATCTGTTATGTTCCGTTTTTAATTCCTTTTGCTAGTTCTAAACTTATTAATCTTCGGATGTGAAAGAATCATGCTCACTAGATATGCTTGATTTTCATTCAAAAACGTATAAAGCTTCACTCTTCTGATGTTAATGTCAGATATTGGAGTGTAAGTTCCGTTTTTTAATAAGAATCAAGGTGGTATGAAGCTATGGAGATTTTAAATCAGATGAAGTAGAGATGGGGTCTTTTCAGAAGATGTCTCAGTAAATTTTCTGAAATCTAGATTTTCCATTTAATCATGAGCTTGATCTGTCTGGTGGTGTCATGGATCTGTTCTTCTCCGATGAATATTTCGCAAAAGGAGCAAGTAGAGTTATGAGCTTGTTCGTGCTCAAAGCCTTCAAAGACGGTGGTAAATTTGCCGGCGGTGATAATGTTTGAAGAGGTGCCCACTTCAATTGTTGGAAACCACGTTTCTGGAGGATTACTTTCTATTGTACACATGTCTGTTGATGTGTATTAGTTTCACCCAAATCGATTTGTTTATCAATCTTATCTTTCTTTGTTTTAGGTAGAAACATAAATAAAGTTTTTAAATCAGCTCTTCTCTTTTTTTTTTGCGTTTACTCAATATACCGTTTGATCTAAGTAGTTTATCTTTCTCTCTTTATTAGACATGCTCAGTTTTTGATTCAGAAATGGTGTCATGCTTTGCTTTGATTTTAAGTGAAGTTTCCCAAATGATCAAAACCTGAGTTTTGGAACGTGCTTTAAAAATTCAAGGGAGAATCCAGATGAGCCAGAGCTACCATAAGGGTTAGCGTTCTCACAAGATTCTATATTTGAATCTTTTAGAGCTTTTCCTAGATGAAATTTTAACAAGTGGAAAAGAAGACTGTAGGATCGACGACGTTTGAAGGTAAGAAGAGCATGCAAGCAGTCCCAAGCAAATTCGAGATGAAGATTGGCGAGTTCTCCGGTGAGTTTTCCGGCAACGCCTCCTGTTGCAAACTGAAAGAGATGAAGCCAAGAGTTTGACCACGTGTCCGTCATGCATTTCATTATTATTTGTAAATTATAGGCTTCATTTGGGCCAAATTACTATTGGATCTCTTTATAATATTTTCATTGGGCTTTCTTTTTAATGAAAACGAAACAATTGACCAAAAAAATATGCACAGAGAAATTAAGTAGTCCTTTGAAAGTTTGCAAAATCTTGTCAGAACTGATCTATGGAAATTTAATTACACAAGATATAACTTTCAAGGTGTACTTGCAGTTATTACAATGTGATCGGTTGAGGTTATAATTTCCGAAACCAGATAGTGAGATAAGGTGGGAAATGTTAGAAAAAATTATGTATATTGTGAAAATCTATGAATCTAAGAAATATATATATAGTATTCTCCAATCTTGTGTTATGAGTTAAATTTTTAAGAACACAACTACCAATTTTAATAAATTTATAAAATCATTAAAATCAAAAAAATTTAAATAACAAAAGATTTTGCGTAAAATTATACACTCATCAAACCAATCACACAGAAAATGTAGGTCGTTATACAAATCATTAAGAGAAACTGATAGTAAGCAGATCTCCTTTTTTTTCTTTTTGAACACAAATCAGATCTCCACTTGTTGTTATTTTTCCCTGTTCTTGACTTCTTGTCTCCCATAGACCATATTTCTGTTTTCACTTTTAAGGCAAGTTTTAATGATTTAAAATTTTTCTTAGACACGTTTCTTCCAGTTTTTCGCACTGTGGAAAAGTACAGAAAAAACATAAAATTTGTAAATTTGTTATGCTCTACTTTATTCCGTTTCGGGATTATATTATGTAACTTTCTTCTGGATTAGAGATTGTATATAAAGTATATTTAGCTAAGAGCACATTCGTAAGTTTCTCAAGAGAATTGATCACTATTAAAAAGTAGAAAAAGGGAAAAATAAGAAAAAGGTTTCTAAGATTTTTTTTAAAGAAACTCTAAAGTTATTTGGTTTTTATAATTGATTTATTTTTGTTAATAATTTAGCATCAATAATAAGTTAATTATATTCCAAATTGTAAAACTATATCTGTTTTTTGTAACTTTGATGTAAAATTTCTTTTGTAATTTTACGGTATATGTTAGAAGTTCTAAACCAATAATGATACTCTTTTTTTGTGGCTCAATGATACTGTAGTCTGTAATCAAACTTCATATGTAGGGATGATCGGTGAGCCGTAGCGGTTGCAGGTGTTTACAAATGCGGGTGGTTGTAGTTCCAAATGATATTAAGAGATTTGTATGATTGGTACTGCAAAAATTAATGCGTTTGTGGAGTATTTATGACTGGTTAACTAAGAAATACAGTAATGATTAAATAATAAATTAACAATATTTATATTTTATATAATTATAAAATATTAATATTCACATTATTGTAATAAATATAAAAATTGTAAATCATACTATTTTTTTTAAATTACAAAATATCTTTGTTTACAATTTTTATAATATAAAATACAATATAATATATATAGTTTAGTATTTATATTATTTCAATTTACATTTTTAATTTTAAATTTTTATTTTTATATTTATTTAGTCTTTTTAAAATATTTTTGTTTTATTTTTCTGTAACTGCCTGCAACCGCAAATATATTTTTTTGTGAGCAACCAGTCATGACCTCTAATGCAATCTTGGACGAGCTAGACAATCCGACCATGGAGGAACCAGCCGATGCGCCAAGAATGGACCCGACAAGGAAGAAGATGGAAGAAGACATGTCCAAAGCCAAGATGGGCTTGATACTCGATAAAAAGACCATGAAGAGTATTTCCAACAAGCTCAAAACATTATGGCACGGGCCCAAAGAGGAGTTGGTCAAGACCTTTCTTTCTCGGGCCAAGATGAGAACCAACAACAAAAGGAAGACCCATTTTCTTCTTTTGATGGGCCAATTACCAGATCACGGGCCAAACAACTTGTGAAGTCCATTTCTTGCTTGATCCACACGACTGAAGAAGAGGAAGAGGTCTTGGGTTCAACGCAAGGTCAATCAGTCTTTGTTCAACATCTCGGTTGTACAACTTCTCTAGTTTTCTGTTTCAGTCTTTCTAGTTTTCTTTCTAAATTTCTCTAAGTCTTTCTACATTCAGAGTGTGCTTCGTATTCTCTTCTCCTACATACACTCGTTGTTCGTTTCTAAATAAAGCAATCATCATTTTTATCAAGTTATATCTTCTCTGATCTTTGATGATTCATTGTTCTTCCAAAAAACTTGATTGTGGAGGTGTGTGAAACCAAAACAATCGACAACCGCTAGATCCTGTTTGGTGAATCAAGGGAAAATCTGCAGCCCTTGTGTGACCTAACCGATCCATCAGTTCTTTGTTCAACCATTATCAAACCAGCAAAACATATAAAACCATCTCATTATCACTCGTTCACCCTTCAACAAATACTCAGAGCGTCCGAATCCTAGGAAGTTTTCATCAAGTGCTATCAGAGCACCACTCGAAAGATTGGCTTGTTTGTGGGGTTTTTATTTTATTCTCTTTTCAATTTTCGTTTAAAATTCTTGTCTTTTTATCTATCTTGTAGATAGCCAACCAGTTTATAATAAAAAAAGATCAAAGTGTCTAAAAAGAGGTTGAGGAAAAATCCGACCAGTCGAAAAGAAATACGACTAAGCTGAGGAGAAATCCGGCTCTGGTTTGGTAAATCTCTTGCACACAAACGAAATTCTTAATCTGTCTCTCTTTCCTTCTATTTTGGGGGGTTTTGGGTTTGTGTTCTCTACTTGATTGAGTTGTTATGCAAAGCTATTGAATCACCTATACCTAAACGATTGAGTGACCAAAAGAAAACGTGAGAGAGAGAGGCTTTGTTTTTTTTTAATTTGTTTTGAAGGAACGATGTTAGGAGAGATCAATAAAAACGCCGAGGCGCCCACAGTTAACATCAATCCCTTTCAGATGGAGGCTTTGATGACTGAGATTACTAGAAGAGTTCAAAACAACACTGAAAAACGTAAAACAAGCCAACGAGTTCTTTGTATTTGCTCATGATCCTGGTCGAACTGCTGCTCGTGTGGCCAGAAGAGCAAGGAGAAACACTAGAGGGGAAAATATAAACATAGACTAATCCTCTTCAGGGCAAAGTGAAGTTAGGTCGGTCCAGAACCACAATCCAAGACTGCGTGTGGATGATACTCTGGAAAACATAAAGTTAACGATCCCTCCTTTTCATGGCAAGAACGTGTATATCTTGAGTGGGAACGAAAGATGGAGTTGGTTTTCGAATGCCACAACTACTCTGAAGAAAAGAAGGTTAAACTTGCAGCCACTGAGTTCTGTGGGTATGCAATCAATTGGTGGGAGCAAGTAATTAACAAGAGGAGAAGCACTTGTAACCTCTTGGTATGAGATAAATATTAAGTTAGATGGACTTCCAACTTAAAACCAATTGGTTATAAGTGGATTGATTCATCTATCTTATATATTGCATAAGATCCCTTCCAACTACGGATGTGGGATCTTTGTCCCTAATACGCCTCCTCGAGATGATGGCTCTTTGAGCGTCAATCTCAGAATATTTGGGCAAGGATTGATGAGCCGACTTTGGGCTGGATCAATAATGAATCAGATTGGACTGTGGATCGTGGACTCTAATACCATGTTAAGCTAGATAGGCTTCCAACCTAAAATCAATTGCTAATAAATGAATTAACTCATCTATCTTATATATTGTTTAGGATTCCTTCCAACTACCGATATGGGACATTTGTTCCTAATAATGAAGACTTTCATGAAGGCTAGGTTTGTTCCAAACCACTATGGCAAAGATTTATTCCAAAATAAAAAAAATATTTAAGTTCATTAAAAATCACTAAATATACTACTATATATTTTTGGAAATCAATAAAAATTTTCCATATTTTTATTTTAAATTTAAATGTATATCGTTTAATATAAAAACATTACATAATTTTGAAAAACTAGTTTCGTAATTATCACTAAATATTATCATAAATTTATATTTATAAAATGAATAAATACTGGTAAAACTAAATAAAAATAAATAAATATTGACTTACTTGATTAATTATAAAATTTGGAAATATTTGTATCGTCTTATTTTTTTGTCATTCCTCGGTCTCCTTTCAATATTACAAGTGTACCATTACATTTTTCTATCTATTATAACTATTCACTAAACGTAATTGAAAACACAATATTTTATGTGTGCCCACTACATTTTTCTATCTACATATTATACGGTTAATACAGCTTCATATATGTTAAAAAAAAACAAGAAACAAAAATTAATCAACGTTCCCAAATATCTAATAAATTGTTCATATATCTGTGAAACAGAAAAATCGAAACCAAATCGTGAAAATAAATTTCCAAAACACAGTTTATGTACCTAAGAACATTAACTTTATTTAGTTTTAAAATTAATAATATTTTAAAATATTACTTATAAGCCGGACTAACCAAAACTCGATTAGCTTCTTTTTATATGAAATACTTTAAATTATCCTAATTTCTTATAGAACAGAATCACCAAAATATTTTTTATCCAAATATTTAAATTTATCTAAATTATCTGATATTTTATTAAAAACCTAAAAATGTAATTTTATCCAGATATTTAAGTTTATTCAATATTTTAGTAAATAATCCAAAAATGTGATTGTATTTAAATTATTTAAAATTATATGAAAAATGGAAACCGAACTTGAACTGAATTAAACTCAAAATTTTATCGGGTTTCTAAATTGTTATTTGTACCAAGCCAAAAACAAAAATAGTCAAAATAAAAGAAACTAAAATTTATAAATAATCGAATGGATCCTATATCTCTTGAACAAAAAAAATGATAACCACAACCAAACCGAAACCAAACTAAAAACCAAAAACAAATATTGGAACAAAAGCTTAAACCAAATGTTTGTGCCAAAAGAGGTAATTTGTAATAGGTAATTTGTATTGTGGATCGTGAGTGAGTTTGTATATTGGGCTTTGGACCGCAACGCGTTACATTTAGAGAAATGGGTCGCGACAATTTTTGACCCTATCCGACTCTTGTGCAAAAGACGACCGAAGCCATCTACCTTTCAAAAAATCACGTCATTTCCACTTTTCCCTCGCACGTGCGAAGACTCTCTCGATTCCCAAGAAAATGACCCAGTGACTTGTGATTTATATCGCCTGTCACACCCCCACACAACATATTTCTCTTTAATTCACCTCCGCTGTACATCTCTCTCTTCCGACCCATCTGTTTTCAAAAACCTAGCTTTCCCGTTAAGGGTTCGGTCTTAGGTTCTGCTCCCTTCATTTCTTATCAATGGTAGAAAGTTCTCGTAAAAAACGAGTTCATGCACCTCGTAAGAGCAAACCAAGCTCAAACTCCGTTAAACCAACTCGGGTTCGGCGCCCGCCGCCGCGTTATCCAGGTTTGTCTCTCAATGGAACCGACAATGCTGGTCCCTGCCAGCCCCAGTTGCGTCCCATCCACATTGCCTAGAATATTGTTCGGCCGAGGGTGTTATCCTACCCGTTTGCGAATAAACATACACTTCAAGTCAAATGTGATTGGTTGTGTTACCGATTCTCTGCGAGGGACGCCTGCAATGGAGAAGCTGTTAATTTCCACTTTTGCAAATTATTTGAGCTACCCGTCAATCAGTGCCCAACTATGCCAAGCTCATACATGACTTGCTCTCCCGCCAGCTGGTTACAATTCGCAGATACGAGCTCTGGTTTCTGTTTGGTGACGCTCCCCTTCGTTTCTTCCTGGACGAGTTTTATTCCATCACGGGTTTAAACTACGGTGCATTTGGAACCGAAATCCATCCTGAGTCAGAGGATGATGTGGGTTCCACAATGTGGAACCAAATTTTTGATACAGTGCTGGGTGAAATTAAAGTTTCGGACGTTCTCGAAATGCTGCGTTCCACAGCTCCCGCCGTGGAAACAGCTGCCCCTAACCCTTATTGCGTTGGTGGATGGTGTGATCGCTTGCAGTAACAAGAATTTGAAGCTCACTGCAAAGTATGTTGATATGCTCATCGATGAGGCCTCGTTTATGGAATATCCGTGGGGTAGAGAATCCTTCCTAAAAACTTTGGCTCATTTTTTACCACCACTTATTTCTACAGACGTTACCGACCCATTGTCTGCGTTCCGGGTTCGGTTATCCCAGCAAACCACAACTTGCTACGGCTTTACTTTAGCTCTTCAATTGCTTGATTTTGAAGCCATCCCTCAGTTGTAAACTAAGCTTCTAGAGGCTCACAATACCGCAAATTTTTTAACAACTCCTTTTTCTTGCACAAATCCCATACCACTCCTCAATACAAACACCATTCAAGAGGTTGAAGGTGACTCCACTGTAAGTGACTTCTCACATTCCTAGTTGTACCATCCACTTAAGTTGTTATATGTTGCCATGCTTCAATGCTTTTCTTCAATTATCTATGCATTTTGATCTCGTTCCTGATTCTGAGCGTTTTATGTGGTTGGATGAAGTTGAAGATGAGAATGCTGATAATTTGGTTGTCTTGATGCGCTGTGGTCATAAATTTGGTCCCTCCGACTTTGTTGGTGGTTTTAAGTCTCATTCTTTTATTTCATCATCGGTGGATGGCAACCCCCTCGTCCCAAGAGGCGTGGTCAGCGTGCACCGGTGTTAGTGGATGAGTCTTCCGAAGACAGTGTACGGGAGGACGAGCATGTTTGCCGGAGGTTTACGCACGAGGATTTGAAACTGTTGATACTGCAACAATTTCAAGACTTGTCAAAAGTGTTTGGTGTTCAATTTGCACAATTAGAACGAAATATTAAGTCTCATTGCCTTGTACCCGCGGCTGCCACCCAGAGTCCCCATAAACGGAAGGCGATGGATGATGCAGATTGAGTGTCTGGATCTCCAAGAAATGTTGACATAACCACTCATCAACCGATTTAAAAAGCAAAACGGACCACCTCAGCTGCTAGCAAACCTACTTAGAAAAAACATAGTTACTCACTTCGTTCAGGGGAGGCCCACAACGTCTTTGACGGGGTACATTATTCTATGTGCATTTTTCTTTACTCATTTGCTATGTTTCTCTGATCAGCATGTCAAACACATTTCAGGGTTTGAAAGTTGATAACTCAGCATTTGAAAAGAAAGACGCAGATGACGGTCTTATTGGTGTCAATAGACCGAGTCCAGTTAATGAAGTGAAGATAGCAATAAATGATGAAACTGCCGCCGATGAGGTTAAGTGAAAATAGTTTATGAAACTTTTGGTGGTGTTTTTGAACACACTACCTGAACATTTGTTCTGATTCTAATATGTGTTGTACGCGTTGTCTATAGGAAACGTATGACCCTAGTGCTGGCGGTGAGGCCAGCCCGGAGGCGGCCAGTGCGGCTGGCTTGGCAGACGAACATGTTACGGCAGTTACTGAGCGTGCCATTGTTTTTTATGGCTTTCCACGAGGATATGTGTCCCCGCAAAAACAGGCCAGTTGCAGTTTTCAGTTAATTGTGGCCTTCAAGCTACTATGCTAAATTCTAATTTTCTATGCCTTTCCAGACTGAGTTTAAAGGACCCTTCCGTGCACTCCCATGCCCACTGAGCCAGTGGTAGCATACTCTGTTGAAGATCCTGAGGACCTTTCTGCACCAATCTCAGATCCTTCTACTAATGTTTCTCAGGCCGCGGATACGCCACAATCTGCTTGGTCCGTTAGAGAGACCGGTAAACCTGTAGACCCAACCCAGCCTACTCCAAAATATCTGTTTCCAATCATTGAAGACTCAGAGGGTGGATCCCGTGTTGTGAAGATCAACCTCGTTAACCCAGTGGTGGAGGACCCAAACCATTCATTGTTGAAGAGTCTAATGAAAAAGAAATTATTTGGGAGGGTCCGTTGAAGGATCCCAAACCTATCATTGTTGAAGAGCTCATCGAAGAAAAAATAACTAGGGAAGGCCCGGGGATGGATCCAGAACCATGCAATAAAGAAGTACCTCTCAGGTAGCCAACCCATCGAAGGTATCCTCTGCACCCCACGTTGAGGAAATTTCAACACGAAACCCTGGCGGAGATGACCAATAAAGTGCAACCCATGTTGCAGTTAGCCATGATACCACCCCCCCCCCCAACCCTCGAAAAAATTGGAGACCCCATTTCAACCAGAGAAGATTGTTTATGACACGAATGAAGAAGCAAAGGCTGTACATGTTGTTGGTAAACGTCCCCAAAAACGGTCCCAAAACATAGTTGGAGTGTACACCCCTGACTCAAGGTTGAAAAATTGTTCCAAAGTGACACCAAGGCTGAGTATAGGCCCCTGCCCACACCACCAGCATGAGTGTTCAAAGAATTTTCGAAAATTTTGAAAGCCAACCTTCATCAGTAAGTTGTTTATTTGTCATCCAGCAACTATATTATTTAAATGAAGGTGTATTATTTTAGTTGTGTTTTTATAATAATTTTTTTATTGGCAGGAAGTTTGAGATCGTAATCGGTAATCTAGTAACGAAATCCTTCTTTCTCGATATTGGTACACCCACACAATGGTTGTCCGATGAGGAATATTTCCACTGGCGTACACCAAAATTTGGAACTCTTTTGTTATTTTTGCAATGTTGGTGCCTAACTGTTTTAAAAAAAAAACAAAACAATTGTCCACAACAAATGCACATACTAATGAAAATGTTGTGGAGGCGTCATGGGGATGTTTTGCTTCAAAAACGGGTTGTTATGCTTGACCCCTACTTTACATAGCTCATAGCCTCATCTCGGCCTTCTTTCAAGAAGCAAAAAGATAAGTCCTTTTTCGAATGAGGTGCAAACATATTATCTTATGTTAAAGGAAAGAGGACGGACAAAAGCCGTAAGTTACAATTTGTGCGAGATGTTGACATGGTGTACACTCTACTGGGGCAAAGATCACTGGGTTGGTCTCTCTATTGATTTCAAGTCTTCTCACTTGATAATTCTTGATGCATACATTCCCCACACCTCCAGTTCCAATGACGCAAAAGTTCAGCGCTACATGACCCCCGTTATGTTATCTTTGCCATATATTCTGGAACAATGTATGGGGTATAAGAAGTATCACATTAATGAAGGAGTTTCAAATTATACATGGGCAAGGTTAGAAGGTCTTTATCATAACGATAGGAGTAGCGAATTTGGTGTATGTGCAGCTAAGTTCATGGAGATGCACTCAGTTGGACTCACGAATGTAGAAATGGGTCAGATTACAGACGAAGTTGTGGACAGATTTCGCGAACAGTATGCAATGGACTGTTATGAAAAATTCGTTGGCAATTTCATTGTGGTCAACAAGGGGTGAACTGATTATAAGTTAGTTTCGTTGGCAATTTCAGTTGTTTTACTGTTTTGTTAGATTTTTAAGGTGTGTATTGGGTTTCCTACCTAAGTATTGTTTTATTAGACTTGTATGGTGTGTAATGAACTTTATTAATTGTTATATTTTAAGTTAAGTTTTTATAATCCTTAATAGGTATACAAGCCTCTAGTCTGTACACCACAACAATGTCATATGTACACCTCATACTAATGTGTGCAATCATCTGTAATATGTACACCTCATAGTAATACACCTCAACTGAATGTTAATTTGTGCATGGTTAGAACATCTCAGAAACATG
Organism: Moricandia arvensis; assembly: GCA_905132765.1. Taxonomy (NCBI): domain Eukaryota; kingdom Viridiplantae; phylum Streptophyta; class Magnoliopsida; order Brassicales; family Brassicaceae; genus Moricandia; species Moricandia arvensis. Next base: position 49,463 of record CAJHQP010001561.1, read on the forward strand.
TTTACAAGTCCAATAGACACAACAGTCATGGTTTATTAATGATTTGGGACAACCACCAACTCATCTCCATTAAGTCTGGTATTAATAGAATTATAAAAAGTTGGACAGATTTAGATAACTTAACCGAATAGTAATAGCAGTAGTGAACAACATTGGCGTAAAGTTGGTGTATGAGTTAATTTAGTAATTTAATGTCCACTTGGTTGTCACATCTTGCAATTACTCTCTCCTTCTTGACATGTTTATTTAATGAGATTCTTAGATCTATTACTTATCATAACCTCTAAGAAACCATTTACACATCCTAGTTTCCTTAACCACTTAATAAAATGTTGATCTTTCCTGTTTAAGTAATAAATACCTGTTTCCTTAACCACTTAATAAAGTGTTGATCTTTCCTTTTGTCTAACTCAGTTGTCGATATACCAGGTATTGCTTCCTCGACTTGAGTCTCAAATTGGCTGTAAAATCATGCATATATGTTATGTTACGTTATATATTTAATATTAAAAAAAATATAAAGGTATGTTTATATATTTACCTTTCAAAATAATCAATCAGTGGATCCTCGCAATTAAGAAGAACATAAAGGGGTGCACTATGGACGTCTTCATCACTCGACCACCAAACTTCTTTCAACTTTCCACCCAATCGCCCAATTTGACAAAAGATGTCTGGAACATTGTCTTCCATATATGTCGGCACGACACCACCATCATCATATCTTCTTGGAGCTCGTTTCCTTGTACGTACTTTCGGTGCAAAGTAGTACGATGTGAAATGTGATGTTTCTTCCGTCAAACTTCCCGCAACAATGGAACCTTCAACTCTTGCTAGGTTTTTGGCTTTTCCTTTCAAAGTTTTCATGGACCTTTCATACTGATACATCCATCCAAAATGCATGGGTCCACGAAGTAATGCCTCATACGGGAGGTGGACAACTAGGTGTTCCATGACGTCGAAAAAAGTAGGCGGGAATATTTTCTCCAAGTTACAGATTAAGACAGGGATGTTTTCATGAAGTTGTTGGACAACTTCCACTTTAAGAGTGCGGGTGCTCAGATCCCTAAAAAATACTCCAATTCCTTATATATATACAATAACAAAAATTATCCACATTAGTATATATATATCTATATACATATAGAAATAAATTAATCATGTCATCGTAATTAATTACCTGAAAGTGCTTCATGTACTTTTGTCGGTAGTAGCTCCGCAAACGCAAAGGGAAGTAGTCGCTGCATAAAGACATGACAATCATGGCTCTTCATCCCGGAGAACTTTTGCCCTTTCTCAACACATCTTGAGAGATTTGAAATATACCCATCAGGGAACTTCACTTCTGAAGCCACCCAGTTGAACAACACAGACTTTTTTTCTGATGACAGTCTGAATATTGGAATTGGAACTTGCCCATTGCTTTTTATATGTAGCTCACTCCTTGAGCAGATATCGGGTAAGTCCAACCTTGATTTTACGTTGTCTTTCGTCTTCCCTGGGACATTCAATATAGTGTTCAAGATGTTCTCAAAAAAGTTCTTCTCTATATGCATCACATCGAGGTTGTGGCGCAAAAGAAGATCTTTCCAATATGGCAACTGCCAGAATATACTCTTCTTGTGCCAATTGTGCTGAACACCATAAAAATCAGGCATATTACTGGGAACATGCCAATTCCCACCTCGAGGAGCTGTTTCTAGAGCACCGTAGTGATCAATTTGCGCTTCGATTTGTTCTCCAGTTAAGTATGGAGGAGGAGTGTCTCTGACAACCTTTTTGTGCCTGAACAATTTCTTGTTTCTTCGGTATGGGTGGTAAACGGGAAGAAATCGACGGTGACAATCGAACCAACTAGTCTTCCTACCATGCTTCAACTGAAACGCATCTGTCATTCCATTACAATATGGACAAGCTAATCTCCCATGTGTAGTCCACCCAGACAACATACCATATGCAGGAAAGTCACTTATGGTCCACAAAAGCATCGCTCGCATCGTAAAGTTTGTTTTCCTTGAACAATCATATGTCCTCACCCCTGTTGACCACAAATCTTTCAACTCTTTTATCAGTGGTTGTAGAAAAACGTCGAGAGATCTTTTTGGATGTTTTGGACCAGGTATTAATATGGTCATGAATAGAAACTCTCGTCGCATGCACATCTCCGGTGGCAGGTTATACGGTGTAAGAAAGACCGGCCACAATGAATATTGTCTCCCAGACATTCCAAATGGACTAAATCCATCAGTGCATAATCCTAGATACACATTCCGGCTATTGCTAGCGAAATGTGGATGTACATTGTTAAAATGTTTCCAAGCTCTTGCATCTGATGGATGAGTCATCTCTCCATCCGTCTGAGTATGCTCGGCGTGCCATCTCATCCCTCCAACCGTCTCCTCAGATTGGTACAATCTTTTCAATCTGTCTGTGATTGGTAGGTACCACATCCTTTGGTACGGCACCCTATTACGCCCTCGACCTTGCGGTTTGAATCGTGGTTTCTTACAAAATCGATATTCTTCTAACTTCTCATCATCTCCCCAGTAAATCATGCAGTTGTCGATGCAAACGTCAATCGTCTCCGAGGGCAACCCAAGACTATATACCAATTTCTGAATCTCATAATAAGATTCAGCAGACACATTGTCTTCTGGCAAATACTCTTTAAACAAGTCTGCCCATGCATCCATACATTTTTCAGGTAGATTGTGATCGGTTTTAATACTCATCATTCTAGCAGCCAACGACAATTTAGACAGACCTTCTTTACAACCACTGTAAATTGGCTCATTCGCAGCTTCTAACATTTCATAAAACTTTTTTGAATCTAAGTTAGGTTCTTCAACTTCATCATCATCATGAGTTACAAATGCATCACCTACCATATCATGAACCCTATCACAATCTACCATTTGTTCCTCCTGGTGATAATAACTAGTTTCATTACGCAAATGATCTACCGGTTCAACTTGCAAATTCCTAGTACTGCTAGCTTCATCATTCCTACAACTAGCATCTTCTCCATGTTGATACCAAATATAATAATAAGGCATGAACCCTCTATTTATTAAATGCTTCAAAACACTTTCACGAGGGCCTAATTTTGTATTGCAGCATTTCCGACAAGGACAGAACATCTTACCACTTTCCTGTGTGAGTGGTGTAGAATCTGCTTGATGCATAAACGTCTCCAACCCTTCGAGATATTCTGTCGTCACCCTCCCGTTATTATCTCTGTGTGAATACATCCACTTCCGCAACTCGAAAATATTTCCCGGGCCAGACATTTTTTTTGTGTTTGATCAAGCTTATAGCTGATTATTTTTTTTGTGTGTTTCAAATAAATCACAATTGTGGTATTTATAGAAATTTTCAAATCTGAGCATTTACTAGGAAATTTCTAGGAAAAGTAGGTACAAAATTTAAATTCGATATTTTCTATCTAGTTCCTCTTAATTTCGTAGTAACAAAACTCGTTCCTCTTAATTTCGTAGTAAGCAATTACTAGGACTTTACGAGGAAACTGCTTTACTAGGAAATAGCTATGCCCGCGTTTTTTCCTCGTAAAGTCCTAGTAATGTTACTATGACTTTACGAGGAAACTGTTTTCTCGTAAGTATACGAGAACATTACGAGGAAACATGGTTTCCTCGTAAATTCGAAGTAAACTCGTAGTAATTTTACGAGGAATTATTTTCCTAGTAAAGTTTCCTAGTAAATGCTTAGTTTTCTTGTAGTGTCTTAGTGTACATAAGTCTCGGATGCACGTACTCATAAAAAGATGAGACGTACAGTCTTGGTGTACATAAGTCTTGGTGGAAGAAAGAAGTTGAGACGTAAAATCTTGGTATACATAAGTGTCGGAAAAACAATTACTCATAAAAAGATGAGACGTCCAGTCTTGATGGAAGACAGAAGATGGGACTACAGTCTTGGTGTACATAATTCTCGGAAAGACAGTTACTCATAAAAAGATGAGAATTTAATTCAATTCTGACATCTAGAAGACGCGTATGTCTAGGACACTGATACACTAAAAATCGGATCTTGCTAATGTCAAGTTAACAGTGGTAGTTGTAATACTTGAGATTCAATTCCAGAGGACCATTTTACACTATATCTTGAGATTTTAATGTCTTAGCTAAAACCTTCAGATTTAACAGAGAACAAGGTAAAATAACAGAGATCAAGGTACGGTTTGAGCTATTTTAAATTTGGGGGAAAGCTAGTCTAGGGTGATTAAACGGGTGCTAGACATCATTAAGCCACACAACTATTCAAGTTTGATTTAAGAACAAGCCTAGAACATAGATCAATGGCTAGAACAGCCCACTGTCGTGGTGCTTGTTCCTTTCAGAGAACAGCCCCGGAGACTAAGATATCGCTTGTTCCGAGTTCTATCGATGAACAGTAACGATCATGCCTACTCAGTTCATATTACACCCTAATATCTACTTTCGCTGATTAGGGATATAATATTTATTTTAAACAGTTCATGCAATCTATAACACGGTTAATGAATAGATGAAACCCTAGATCTAACATAAAGTGATCAGATTCAAGCTAGCATTAAGTTAAGTTTAGAATAAAGGCTATCAATGAACATACAACTTATTTGTGTGTAGCTTAATAAATCCAACACCCTACCACCCTAAACTAACAAGAACGACTACTCAACAATCATGGCAATAAACACAGTAAGAAATACTGAATAATACTCCATAAATCGAATTCAAAAACTGAGAATAGGGTTCAAGAAATCTTCTCTAATCGCGAGAACAAGGTGAAGATTCCTTTCTCCCTTACAAAGTGTTGAATCCAAACAAGTTTTTACTGAAAAACATCAAATAAATCTGAGCTGAAAGAGTCTCCTGTGAATATGGTCATGCCCCTCTTTTTAAAGCTTTTTGTGGCGGCTGGAAGGAAGGGAAAATAAAATTAGGGTAAATCTTGAGAGAATCTGCAGTTTCCTAAAATATCTCCGCGGGTGATCAAGGCTCTGTTTGATCACTAGGGTTGTTCTCCGGGACAGAATTCAAATTTCTCCTTTTTCTTCATGTTTCCCTCCAAAGTTCCACAACCTCTTTTGTACCTGAAATGCCTCGAATAGAGCTGTAAGTACCCTATAATTGCATGAGAAAGATCAATAAATCACAATCAAAGTATGTTAAAAACACACTATATCAAATTCCCCTAGACTTAGATCTTTGTTTGTCCTCAAACATCAGAACAGGCTAGACAGGACTCAAGGTGTGGGAACTCTCCTATTCTCATTAACCATTCTTTAACCACAAATCTCTGAACCATACAAGCTGCATCTAGGACCGCACACCCTTACTAGAACACCCCTGACTGCTGTTCAAAATCGGCTCCATACTCTGTGTGTCAAACCTGCAATGTTACACCTTTCTAACAAAACTCCTTATATTCAAATTAAGATGGCATGAGCATATCTTATCACAGCACTAGGCAGGGTAGACGACGCTAGGTATGAACAGGCTTTTTCTGTTTGTGAGGCTGCAAGATTCAGTGGTTACCATTTTATGTAGAGGAATGTAGGGGATCACACAAAATTGTAAGAGAGGATGGATCCATTGATCTCCGCAACCTAACTCGTTTTACTTGTTCTCCCCACCTTTGATCGTTTTGCCTTGTTCTCTTCACCTTGATCTCTCAAACTTGTTCTCCACCGAAATGTTTTCCCCAATCAGAGACACTGTTTCTTCCTCTCTCAATCATCAATGAGAATTTTTTTTTTTACTGATGATGATGAGAGAGGGTATTTACAGGTATGTTTGGTGCCTCTGATGGTTCTGATTCCCTTCTTTTGATTCCTTAGGGCTCTTTGCTCTTTTCTTCAGAGAACAGTCAGATGGTCTTTCTGATTAGCTTGTTCTCATCGACTGCCTGTTCTCTTCACCCTTGATCTTTCTGCCTTGTTCTCTTCACCCTTGATCAGTGGTTCAATGCAGCAAAAACGAGTTAAGGCTGCGTTGATCCTTTCCTCTCCGACCTTTTTGCACAATTCTACACATATGACAATTAGAATAACACAATGCATGAAGGTGGAATGAAGGTTATAGGTTTTAGGGTGGGAACCAGCTAAAAATGAGCCAGCCACTCAGGAACAACAAGATGGATGAAAGGATAAGGAGTCCTGAGTGTGATCTCGTTTCCCTGCTCTAGTGCTGATCATTCTAAGCATTTCAGTCAAAATTATGCTCAAGTTAGATGGAGTTAAGTTATACAGGTGTACCATTACAAGCAGAGGACTTCTGGAGAACAAAGTGATGATGTCAGGGTGTTCCAGGTCCAAGTGTAGGTCTTTCGTCACTGCTAAGGTCACTGGATAAGATAACTAAAAGCACACAGTGGTTAAAAATAGAGTCCTAGTTCCCACAAGTTTGGACTGACTCAATAAATCACAGCAGACTCGATAAGTGTCTCCCCCAGACTTACTTCACACCGTCTCTGGTGTGAAATAGAATCAAGGAAGGCCACCCTTTTTTTCGAGTCACTTACCTGGCAGGGAACAACCTCAGAGAACAAGGTCACCTTGTTCTCTGAATTGCCTTGTTCTCAAAATGTGGTAACTCGGATTTTTCTTGTTTAATCCTGAAACTAATAAAAGCAAAACCAAAAATCAGAAACAATGAAAACCTAAATTATATACACACTTACCAGTGGGTTTCCTCCCACCAAGCGCTTAGTTTAAGTCATTAGCTTGACTTGGTTAAAGGGTTCAGTCAGGTTGAGCACGAGTGCTTGTTCCAAAACAAGCTCCACAATCAGACATATTCAGCTTCAAAACTCTACTCAACAACCCTTTTACAGCGGCTTCCCCTTTCTCTTTCAGCTTATGTGTGAGAAGTACTCTGACTTTAGAGAATGGTTTAGATGAGCCTTTGCACTTTACCTCATACTCAATGGAGTTCTCATCACATATGCGAGGTGTCAAGGTCATTGTAGGGCCACCTTTGACTCTTTTCTTCTGGACATTTTCCTTCACCTTTGCACACCCACGGAGTTTCTTGGTATCAGTGTGAGGATCTCCATCCAAGACCAGCCGGCTCTCACCTTTATCGCTAAGCTCCCTTTTAGGATCAACCTTCATCTTATCTCCACTAACCAATGAGATGCAAGAGGCATGCAACGTAGGGAATCTAGGAGGGACAGCCTTATAGAAAACCTTCTTGTTGATGTTGGAGAATGATACCTTCTTATTAGGCATATCGATGATTGCTCTCACTGTAGCCATAAATGGTCTCCCAAGGATCAAAGGCATCTCATAGTCCTTGCTCATCTCAATAATCTGAAATTCAGTATGCATAATACAGTCCCCAACCTTGACAGGAATGTTGCGAATTGTACCATAAGGGACTGCTCTGGAAGAGTTTGCAAAAGAAAGAGTCATCAGAGAAGGCTCAACATCAGTATTACCCAGCTTGTCTACAATCGCCTTTGACACAAGATTCACACTAGACCCAGAGTCACAAAGAGCTTCCTTGAATTCAACTCCTGCGATGGAACATGGGAAAACAAACTTTCCAGGATCATCAAGCTTAGGCAATACCTTGGGTTCTAGCCTTAATGCTTCGATAAAGAATGCTTCAATTTCCTCTTTACTCTCTCTACAGTTTCTGAAGAACATATGCAATGGACGGATCTCCCAAGCATGTTCAAATGAGATATTTTTAGGATGCCTTCTCACCATCTTCCTGAATCCAGCCAGCTGCTCTGCACTAATGGGATCCATCAAATGTTTAGGTGTAATTGGATAGGGAACCTTAGGAACATAAACTCGAGCTGGTGGAGTCTCAACAGATTTACTTTGAGCAGTCGCTTCAGAGCAAGCATGGTGCGTTGTTCTCTCTTCTGCGCTCAAAGCAGTTTCAGCAAACTACTGCTCTGTTGCATTACAATGCTCAACCCTAGGATTTTTATCTGTTTTTCCAGGGAGTGTCCCTTCCTGCCTCTTGACACTTTCAGCTGTTTGAGCGAGAGCAATGTCAATCTGGCGCATGTGGCTGCTTACAGTGTCATACTTAGTATTCAGCTCAGTGAACATGTTGTCCATCCTGTTGTTGATCTCTGTGGTAGCTTGGTTCAACGCCTTGACCTGAATCTGTTGACTCTGGAGCAGCTGATGCATCATGTTCCCTAAGACCTTGAGCTCGTTCTGCTGTCCGCTTGATGTTGCTTGAGCAGTTTGCTGATTGCTCTGATGCTTCTGCTGGTTCTGGTGTTGATCATGGTTCTGGAAACGGTTCTGGGACTGACTGAAGACAAAGGTCTTTCCCTGAAAATTCGGTGGAAACCCTTTTTGTTGAGCAGCACCTTGAGCTTGATTGTTCTGGGCTTGATCCCCAAGGTTCTCTACGTTGTTGCTCCAGGAAGAGAACAGGTTGGGGTTGTTCCCGTTGTTTGAGCTCTGGTAGTAGTTCCTGTTCTGAACATACCCTTGACCGTTGATGTAGGGCACTTCCTGGTGATCATCTCCTTTTTGTCCATATTTTGCGGCCTGGTCCTTAGATATCTGCTCAGGTGTAGCTTCCTCCATATACAAGACTTGACCTTTGTTGCTCTTGAGGAGCAGATCAACCTTGGCAGTGAGTTCATCTTTCCATTGAGCATCAATGTTGTTGACCTTCTTGGAGCGATCAGTCTCTGGGTTCTTGTTGGCTGAGCTAGCAGCCATGTTCTCTATCAGCTCAAACGCTCCTTCAGTAGTTTGAGTCATGAAATCTCCCTTACTCGCAGAGTTCAAGGCATTGCGGAACTCCCAATCCACACCATCGTAGAAAACCCCCAGGATATAGTCCTGATCAAACCAGTGATGAGGGCATTCTCTGAGTATGTCATTGAACCGCTCCCATGCTTCATTAAAGGGTTCATTGGCGTGCTGCTTGAAAGAGGAGATCTTGTTCCTGAGAGCAGCCGTTTTTGCCTTGGTGTAGAAATGACTCAAGAATGCGGCTCGAACCTGCTCCCATGTAGTGAGAGAGCCAGTCGGCAGTTATTTCAACCACCTTGACGCCTTGTCGGCAAGAGAGAACGGGAACAGCATACACTTGACAAAGTCAGGTGAAACCCCGTTTGAGCGAGTCATAGCACAAATATCCTCAAAGGCTTCAATGTGTTCCATTGGTATTTCTGCCGGGAGACCATGGAACATCTTCCTCTGCACCAGAGAGATCATGGAGGCCTTGATCTCGAAATCCTGCCGAGCACAGGGTGGAGGAGCGATGGCTGAGCGAGTGGTTAGAAAATTTCTCCGAAGATTCCTTTCTTCAATCCGAGTTGGTTGCTCCTGTTGTTGCTGTTGTTGAGCAGCCGTTTGTTGAGCTTGCAAGGCCTGTTGCATCTGCTGCATCTGCTGTTGCATCAGGGCCATCGCAGCAGTGAGATCATGCTCATTGTTATGATCGCCCATGTTGGCGTGAGTAGGTCTTGATTGAGTTCGGTTGTTCCTTTCTAATCTTGCGAGTTCTTGATTGCTGAGAGTGATTAATGGACTTGAGGTGTTGCTTCGAGTATTTCTACTTGACATACACCTGGAACATCACCTGCAAACAAGAAAATAGAGCAAGTTAGATGTTTTAGACAAAGTATAAAACCAAGAAAATATAGGTAAAAGCTGGTCCCCGTCGCAACGGCGCCAAAACTTGATACACTAAAAATCGGATCTTGCTACTGTCAAGTTAACAGTGGTAGTTGTAATACTTGAGATTCAATTCCAGAAGACCATTTTACACTATATCTTGAGATTTTAATGTCTTAGCTAAAACCTTCAGATTTAACAGAGAACAAGGTAAAATAACAGAGATCAAGGTACGGTTTGAGCTGTTTTAAATTTGGGAGAAAGCTAGTCTAGGGTGATTAAACGGGTGCTAGACATCATTAAGCCACAAAACTATTCAAGTTTGATTTAAGAACAAGCCTAGAACATAGATCAATGGCTAGAACAGCCCATTGTCGTGGTGCTTGTTCCTTTCAGAGAACAGCCCCGGAGACTAAGATATCGCTTGTTCCGAGTTCTGTCTATGAACAGTAACGATCAGGCCTACTCAGTTCATATTACACCTAATATCTACTTTCGCTGATTAGGGATATAATACTTATTCTAAACAGTTCAGGCAATCTATAACACGGTTAATGAATAGATGAAACCCTAGATCTAACATAAAGTGATCAGATTCAAGCTAGCATTAAGTTAAGTTTAGAATAAAGGCTATCAATGAACATACAACTTATTTGTGTGTAGCTTAATAAATCCAACACCCTACCACCCTAAACTAACAAGAACGACTACTCAACAATTATGGCAATAAACACAGTAAGAAATACTGAATAATACTCCATAAATCGAATTCAAAAACTGAAAATAGGGTTCAAGAAATCTTCTCTAATCGCGAGAACAAGGTGAAGATTCCTTTCTCCCTTACAAAGTGTTGAATCCAAACAAGTTTTTACTGAAAAACATCAAATAAATCTGAGCTGAAAGAGTCTCCTGTGAATATGGTCATGCCCCTCTTTTTAAAGCTTTTTGTGGCGGCTGGAAGGAAGGGAAAATAAAATTAGGGTAAATCTTGAGAGAATCTGCAGTTTCCTAAAATATCTCCGCGGGTGATCAAGGCTCTGTTTGATCACTAGGGTTGTTCTCCGGGACAGAATTCAAATTTCTCCTTTTTCTTCATGTTTCCCTCCAAAGTTCCACAACCTCTTTTGTACCTGAAATGCCTCGAATAGAGCTGTAAGTACCCTATAATTGCATGAGAAAGATCAATAAATCACAATCAAAGTATGTTAAAAACACACTATATCATACACATCCCTTCATTAGTGACCTTAACTTATGTTGTGGTTACTCCTTATAAAGACATCTCTAGTTCCCTAAAGACGTCTCCCAAAAATACTAGAGTATCATCATATATCTTCTGATAATGCCAGAATTCCCGATACTCAACCTCCCAACCGAGGTCCAAGATTTAGTCGTGGAAAGTTTGGCAGATAACTCCTTCGTAGATCTTTATAGACTCCGCGTTACTTGCAAGTATATGCGTGCGTTGGTAGACAGTGGTGGGGTGTATGCTTCGTTCGATTTGTTCAAATACCCTTGGCATGTGGGTATGGAAAATTCATCGTTTAGAAGATGATTTGAGGAGGGGAACCCAAGTAGTCTTTACATCATGGGTGTATAATATTTCTACATGCTAAATTGTCACGAAGAGGGCCTTTCTTTGATGAAGAGAGCAGCAGATGAAGGATACAAGCAATCATTGTACACCTATGCAATGACACGCAAAGTATTCTGGGAGGATAGGGAGTACTAGTCTCGATTTACAAAAAAAATCGTTGGTAAGATATGAATGTTGGTTAGAAACTCTCACGGGGGATGGAATAGGGATCACAACGATGTGTTCCTAATAAAGAGGCATGAGTTCATATTAACTGTCGTCCCCTCGTTCTACAGTGGCCCTTGTTCTCCTATTTTGGACAAGGATTGGTTTTTTGGTACATTGAGCACAGAAAGGCTGAAGACATGTGTAACTCGCTGCTTATGGATTAAAGAGGTTGTTATTTTTTTACGCGAATTTAAGCCATGCACATGTTTTGTGGACTTTGATATTTGGCAGTAAGAGGTTGTCATTGGTTACTTGGTGAACATTGTCTGGTACGTGAAACTCTTGGTGTAAATAGTAGCATTGCATCGTCAATTCAAAAACACCAAACATTGTACAACAAATTTTGTACTCCAGACCTTCTATATCAGACGTTGTACACCAAAGTTGGTTTGTATCATATAAAATGCTCTTGAAATTCAGATTGTATAGAAGAATGTTAATACTCGCTTATGTTTCAATATCTGTTAATGATTACAAAATGGGTTGGTGTGGATCTTAATATCGGAGGTGTACGATAAAGTGTACAATATCTGTACACATTTAGGTACGATAAAGTGTACGAGATAACAATACCAAAACTTAACATACATAGCTATTACCAAAGACCAGTCGTACAACAACAATAGATCCAGTTAACAGTCTTTCGACAACATAGACTTAACTTAAAAAAAAAACTATTATAAACCACAACAACATCAAATCAGTACTTAGACATCGCTATTATCCCACCAATAACGACAACTAATCTAACAGAAGAAGCCAAGCGCAATACGGAGCACATAACTCCTCTCCCTTAGTATCTAAACTTCTCGCGTCAAGTTTTCATTTTCCTCATATTTTCCATTCAAATTTTCAAAAATTTCATTCGCCATTTCAAGAGTATTGTTTTAGTGATTTTGTTGGCTTACCTTGTTTTTCAGATTTGCTATCTCCTCTTTTTGATGCCGCACTATTTCCCTCGCTTCCATTAAAGAAAGATATTGCCATCCATGTGGCTTTTCAAGATCAAACCAACAAAAAAAATTGCAATTCTCATACCCATTACCAACTCGACGTCCTCTGCAACCGAAGAATCTACGGCTAGGGTTTTCACGCGTCCAAGCTCTCACAATCCTCGCACTGCGGTTATATTCGCACATAACCCCCATGGTCTGTCGACGATGACGAATTTAAACTCTCCGAATTCGCAATCTGAGACATTATCTTCTACTTCCAGAATAATTCTCCCTAACTCTCTCTAACCCTAGATCCCCAATTTTTCTATTAAGTGACGGAAGGGAGCACCCATGTCGAGATCTCGATTAAATCTTTGATAAATTCCAAACTCAAGAGAAATAATAAAAAATTATAGCTTTCAATTTTAAAATTTTAAATCTTCAAAGGTGTCCCCAAACTTTAAAACATTAATCTTACCCAACTAAATGAAACTTTTGGTAAAAACATGTACCTGAATCCTAAACCCTAACCTAAAACCTAAACCCTATACTCCAGTCCGATTCAAAATAGTAAAATAAACTTTAAAATTGATGAAGTGCAAACGAACAACAAGTATGTATTTTAGTTTGAACCGACGTAAGTTTAAGAAAACGAAACAACGTAACTCTGTACATAATGGTGCAAAAAAAAGAGGATCATCTATATTGGAAACCTTTATTGCAACCTCTCGCGAACACACTATTGGAAACCGTTTATTGAAATGTCCCATTCTTTATTAGAAACCGCACGTGATTATAATGTTTCATTCTTTATTTATCGCATATTTATTGGAAACCGTATATTGCAACGTTCCATTCTTTATTTATACTCGCATTGTCAACGAGATATCAATTTTTACCACACACTCGACTCACTCTCTCTACAAGTTAAACTAAAACAGGCATAAATGGATCGCTTTCCAATTCTCAATCTCCCTACAAAGGTTCAAGCATTAGTGGTGGGACATGTGGCACACAACCCCTTCGTTCATCTCTATAGACTTCGAGTAACTTGCAAGACGATGCGTACATCGGCAGACCATCATGGAGTGTATGGTTGGTTTGATTTATTTAAATACCCTTGGTACAAACATGGGAGAAACTCGTTTTTGATGCCTTGTTTCGTGCAGAGAAACCTAAGTACTCTTTACATCAAGGGTGTAGAGTACTTCTACAGGTTAGGGTGCGAAAAAGAAGGACTTGCATTGATGAAGAGAGCAGCGGATGGAGAATACGAGCGAGCATTGTACACCTATGCAATGACACGCAAAGTATTTTGGGAGGATGGGGAGTGCCTCTCTTGTTTTACAAGAGAATCCCTAGACAAAATAAGCACGGTGGTTAGGTCTCGAGATTGGGGTTGGCAAAAGGGATCATAACCATGCGTTTATAACAAGGCGAGAAGAGTTCATGAGATCAGTCCTCCTAATCTTCTATGATTGTCATTGTTCTCCTTCTTTGGACCGTGATTAAGATATTTGGTTCATCGAGCGCAATAAAGGTGAAGACATTGTGCAACAACTTCTTTTGGATTATAGAAAGTGGTCTTTTCCGTCACTTTAAGCCCTACACTGGATTTCCCAACTTTGCAACTTGGAAAGAAGATGCTGAAAGAATGTCATGGTACTAGAATGTGCTACTGTCTTTCTCAAATTTTCTATTTCTCGCTTCTATTTTTCCTGGTGTATTCAAGTTGCTATAAATTTGTTGTACGAATTTCTATTCCACAATCTAAAAGTTGAAAGTTATATTTAAGTTTTATTCCTAGAATAAACGCACAATTATAGAAAGTGGTTCACGTATTCAATAACTTGTCACTTATGAATAGTGGATGTACACATTTGTAGTACACCTTATAGTAATCTGTACACCTGATAATATTTTTATTTGTACACCTTGTAGTACTTTAGTGTGTAGTCTTTAATGTGTTAATATGTACACCTCATGTCATTGTACACCTTGTAGTACTTTACAGATGAATAATTATATTGCACCTCATGTCATTGCACACCTTCTTGCCATCTACTTTTAAAATCATATTTCAAAGGATGAACCACATTAAAGACTTCCTAACAACCATAATCATACTACTGCAGCTAAACTTGAAATCTAAAATACCGACTTGGTTGGTCGTGTATAAATACATATCCTCAAAAGCATAAAATACAAAGAAACTTTTATACTATTCTTGCTGATAGTCTAGAAATCATAGCACTGGTTCCGGACAAGTAGTCTTTTTGTGACCCTCCTTGAAACACCTCCCACATCTGTTGATCATCTTTTTCTTAGCTCCATTCTAAAAATAATAAAATTATTATTACGTCTAGTGTACGTTTTTTTTCAACTAGTATATGAATGTGTACAATGTAATTACCAGAACTTCTCCGACTGATAATTTCCTTTTAGTAGGTGGCCTTCCCTTTGGTCTTTTCTCCGAAGGTGGGAAATATTAATCTCTAACAACTCAGGGGGAATATCTACATCCTTTGGATCAGAACCGATAGTATGACCCCCTTACCGGTTTCACCAATGTTTGTTTGACATGGTATTCTGGAACAAACATGTTGTACGACATGTTCCTAAAAGAAGTTGCGGCAATGGCGTATCGGCATGGCAGCCGAGGCATCTGGAATTCAAAGCAAGAGAAAGTTCGTTTTTCCAGATCAACATGGCACCATCCACTTAGCTTGTGAGTAACTTCAAATTCCCAAGTGGAACATGGTAAAACTAGAAGGTCCATAGACAAAACTAACTGTTCAACAACCTTTTTCTCGATTTCCTTAGGAATATTACCTTGTAATTTGCTGATCTCGCAGCGTCTGGTCTATGACATCTACTAAACATATGTCGGATAAACTCTAGCATTGCCATTATTGGACTATCACGCGCAGGCAGAAGGGTATTATTCAAAGATTCAGCTATGTTTGAAGCCATCATGTTCTATCGCTTCCCTTCAAAATGTGAATGTGACTTAGCGTCTATAGATTCAAAATTTGAAGCCATAACTTAGCGTCTATTTTCTCCAAATAATCGCCACACCTCCAATCTGTTAGCTTATTAATTCCATAAAGCTTCTCAAATTCTGAGACTTTGAATGCTTTTCCTGTCCTGCCAACCATATCCTTATGTTGCAATCCTTTGTACTTTCCCTCCACGTTTGTTTGAAGGTGTACAAGACAAATGCCATGGTGTGCACGTGGGTACCATTCATCTTTAGCTGCACATATGGAGGGCCATCTATCAGAATTGATATTTAATTCAGTATTGTCTTCTACAATTTTAGACAACTTCTCGAAAAACCACTTTCATGATTCCTTGTTCTCGCTTTCCACCATTGCAAAGGCAATCGAGAATACCCGTGTGTATGCATCTTGCCCGCTAGCATTAGCAAACAACCTTTGTATTTCCCATACATATGGGTGCCGTCCACCACAAGGACCTTCGCAAATGCTTCCGCCCATCCATACATGCCTTAAGTGACATGAATGCATACTTGAACCTTGTCTTACCTTCTTTATCAATTTCGATTTAAATAACGGTGATTGATCCTGGATTTGCGTATTTAAGTACGTGGAAGTACTGTGGCAGTAACTTGTAAGACATCTCTTCTATTCCTTGAGTAAACGCAATTGCTAGTGCTTTTGCTTTCCAAGCTTTCCAGTAAGTGCATGTATAGTTGAATTCCATTTGCAAGTGTTCCGGAAGTTCCATTTCACGAGGACGCTGTGAAGTCTTTCGTACTTAGAACGCAAATGAGCTGCAAGAACTTTTAATGTTCCATGTTTTTTTGTACTCGCCCCGAACATCAGACGTACATGAATGTCCCAGAATTGCCTTCTTTACCATATACGTAGGAGAGTCACTGAGTTGCTTAGCCATTACCCTCCAACTACAGTGTTTGTCAACACATTTCGCCGTGACTAAGTGTTTTTCATGCCTGAGCTTAAACCTGCACACCTTCGCTAATGCATAGATTGCCATTGTTAACTTGAATTGGGCTTTGTCCTTAAACAGTCTTCCAAAATATATATCTGAGTCCTCCTTGCTGTAGTTGATGTCTTGAGGCTGGAAACCGGTTCCTTCCATATCATTAAACATAGGAACTACATCATTGTATCCATATATTTTCGGAACTTTTATCCCCTTCATGAATGCTTCACCACCCTTAGCTTGGGTAACAAGAGGATCAACAAAATCATCATCGTCCTTGATCACACGTCTGTGTTCATTGTTAGTTTTGGATAGCGTTACAAGAACAACATCAGCACATCCACCCGAATATGTTTCTTCACTGTAAAGACTGCTCACAGTACGAGAGGAAGAATATATAATCATTTCCTTCATTGGTGTATTCATCAGCAAATTTCCTCTTACAAACCAAGTTCTTTGATCTATTTTCACTTGTACCACTTGAAGGCGTTTTTTAAAGCTTTGGCTTCCCATGGTCCCTGAACGTTGTCATTCGTTATTACCAGACTGTCCACCATTTCGTCCTTTTGGTGGACCTCCATCATCATCATCTTCAAAATCATCGTCGTCTGTCATACAATCTCTTCGAACAAATCCATACCACTAATTATAGTCATAATCATCATCATCATCTTCATATTGAGCCAGGTCATATTCCTTATCTTTTCCCTTGTTCACTTCACTAACTAGAGGCTGCTTGAGTGTCATCTCCCTTGTCCACTACCATATCTTCTCCGTTTTTCTTTTGCTTATCTTTTTCGTTACAGTTTTGTAGACAGACAATGGCTCAAACCGAATCAACTCCGCAACTTGGTTCAAAAGCTTCACCAATCTTATCATGATGCTGACACTTTTCATGTACCACATTGCCCGTCTCTGAGTTACCTCCATAAACCGCTTCAACTGCTTTTACGTGCCTCAATAATAATTCATCCTCATCAACCAATCCAAAGGATGCACTACGCAATAACTCGTTCAGACCTTAGAAAATCAGTTCTCCTTCAACTATCTCCCTAAATGTTACGAAGACATAGACATACTTATCTGCTTTGCGAAGAGCCTTGAAGATTTTAAAAATCAGTGCCGCTTCCTATCTGAACCGGGGCAGCCCCTTTACCAATCATAACACTCTCTCCATCATTAATCCATCATTAAGCAAATAGCACATCTCAACCGAGATATCCTTCCTCATGAGACCATACTCTTCGAGAAGACAGAGCTTCAGCAACGCAACGTCTCTAATCGTCGAGTAATCAAGTGCTCTACCTATTCTATCATTATCTATTTTTAAATCCCAAGAACCATTGTTATACATTATTCACCGACCAGTCATAACTACAATGTATGAGTTAGAGACACCTACAGTACAATTAGAATTACTGTTAGAGGTTCTTAGAAAGAAACCCCACAATTAAAGTAAAATTGGTGTACATTAGGGAGATGAGAGTTTACTTTCCTTGTTGTTGTCAACGATTTCCTTCCCTTTACCAACACTGACTACGACATAGCTTGTCGCTCCATCATTATCTTTGGTCAATTTCATGTTTGGTGGACGCATTGATACCATATGAGTCTCGCAAGGATCTCTTCTTAGGGTTTCGGCTGTTAAAAGTTAATGACAACCACAAGGTTATTTATTTATTTAATTAGCTAAAAGTAGCTTCCATTTTGTGGCGGGAAACGCGACCCTCATATTTTTACTGAGAGCCTCATTCTTTAACAGTGTTAATAACATTTTTTCCCCAAAACTCTTTGGGCCACTGACCTCTTACGTGTGGTGACCATACTCTCTAAGTCCTTGGGTCACTTTTTCCGACTTTCCAATATAAGTTATATGGGTCACAAGTTGAAAGTTATTAGGTCAAAAAGTCAAATTTGGCACAAAATTTGTCTTTCTCCGGCTAGCTGTGCAAACGCCAAATAAAAACTTGAGCCGACCCATTCTCATAATAAAAAACTCACCGCGACCCTCATTCCTAAAACGTTCTGTGCCAAAACCTATTAATGAACTATCAGATGTGTTGATAAATTTGTTAACAAAAACTATTCTAGCATTTTTAAAGTATATGTCAAAATCTAGTTATGCTATTACCAACGATGAAAAATATTACACAAACGATTTTACAATCGAAAATTTTACCATCTAATGAGAATTCGTGTATGATACATGATTCCAAAGATCTTATGATATCCACGTATGACCTTTCGCCAAACACTATACTAAAAAAATTTCGTAACTTTTTTCTTCCACAATTTATATAATTTACATTTTTTTTTGAAATTTGGTCTCCAGATCTTCTTTGGTGTAAAAATATTAATGAACCAATAATGAAACTGTTAGATGCATTTGTTTTTGGCCACAGTCTTTGTTTTTCTGTTCTTGTTTTAATGATAACACAAGTTTCAGTCATATAAGTCCACTATTATAAAGATCCATTATGATTACACAATATTTGCGAAGGTAAAGTAGACCTAATATAAGGAAATATTTTTTTTTCTAAAACTAATAAATCATATATATAACATGCACCAAAAACCAATGGATAAGAAACATTGAACATCAGAAAATTGGAAATAATTTAATTTAAGGATGCATAAGTAGATTATTTACAAAGGAAAACACTAAATATATCATCCTCAAACCTAGATCACTATATTATCATACGGAGATTTTGGGAATATATTTATCAAATTTTGTCATCAGCATATATTTATCATTAAATAATGGAACTCCTCCTTAAATAACATCGACAACGTTTTAAACTTTACTTATGTAAAAAGAATAAAATTAATTTTGTGTTGATTACCATACGATACCACTTTTGAAAATAAAAATTAAAACGAAAGGAAAAAACATATATTAGGAAAGAAAGAAAACTCCATAAATAACCCAATTCAATTTAGCTAAAATTTTTAATACCCAAAATATTTCTAGTTAATTTAATACTTAACCTAGTTATTTTTATTTATTTTAATATAATAATTTTTAAGTCATGCTCATTTTAATACTCAAATTATTTTATTAATAAGTTGAAAAGGAAAAGAAAAAAATATTTAGATTTTAAAAAAAATCTTATAAAATCCTAACTTAATTTTAATTTTACAGATAAAATAACTAAAATTGAATGAACTTTTAAAATTTACAAAAACTTAATTTTGAAAGTAAAATAAACAAATTATTTTTGAATTTCAGAAAACAAACTAAATTTGATATAGAACATAAAACCAAAGTTAAAAAAAATTAAGGTTATCCACAATTTAGTTTCTTTTATTCCTAAAAAAAAAGTTTCAAGAAAGGTTTTTGAATTTTGGAAATTTATTACATTCATTTGAAACTCATTAATATTTTTGATTAAAATGAAAAAAAAAATTGGAGTATTAAAATGAATAAAATTAAAAAATTAATGTATTAGAAGAAATAAATAATTAGTTGGGATATTAAACTGAATAGCAAAAAAAATTGGTATTAAATTGGTTAACGAAATTTAATTGTGATATTTTTATATAATTTTTCTTTAAGAAGTTTACAATATATACCCTTTGGCAATTTAGGAAATTTACCAAAGATAAAACGATAAAAAATTAGTTTTTACCAAAGAAATTTAGGAAAAAGATAAATTTAGGAAAATTGCCAAAGATAAAAAGGAGAGACATGTTTTAGATTCATTCTTGTCTTGTCTTGCGTGCTAGGCTTTATTGGTAGAGCATTAGCATAAACATTATGCTTTCTATTATCCAATCAACATTTACCTCAAAAGCATTTAGAAGAGCATTTACTAAATACTAATCCTCTCCAAATACTTTAGGTTCAATGCTCTCATATAAGACTTTTGGAGGAGCATTTGAATTTATATAAAAATTTAAAAATAATTAAAAATAATTGATTTATTTTTATTTTTAATATAAAAAATATTTTTATAATAAAATAATATAAATTTATATTTTTAAAAATAAAATTTGAAGTTAAATATTTTTAACTTTTTAAAAGAACAATATTTCACATTTAAAGTATAATATAATTTATATAATTTCAGATATCATTCATTATTTTAAAAAACAAGCATAAAATAATATATAATTATTTATATATGATATATATATATATATTATTTAGACACTAATAAATAAAATATATATCATATATTAATTTTATAATAATTTTATATATGAATCATTTACTAATCTGTAAATAAATATTGATAATTTATATAGAAATTCTATAATTTATTTATTTATATTTTTTTTCTTTTATTTTATAATATTAAAAATTATGTTATATCCAAATATAACTTAATATTTTAACATAAATTTTATATTTTTGTAAATAATAATATTTCACATATAAAATATAATATAATTTAAAAATGAATAATTTTTTTAATTTGTAATAACAAATAAATTATTAATATAGTATATATAGATATTATTTTAAAATAAATATATTATACACTAATTTCTATGATAATTTTTAAATTGTATACTGTTAATGCTCTACCAATCACTTTATCAAAAACTGTAATGAAAACATACAACTTCTGCAGCATACTGTTTCTACAGCATTCTGCTAATGCTTTATCATCTACTGTACCAATCGAGGCATATGTTCTTTGTTACAATGGTAGCTGTAAATTAGTTTTGGGGTGCAAATTAACACTACGTTTGGGACAAGAGAGATGAAAGAAGAACTAGTCTTGCCTCAAAATATAAAGTGATGATCAATGCCAAACCAAACCTAACAAAACATAGTTGACAATTATTACTCCATCCAATCTAAATTATCCATGTTTTATAATTTTCATGCATACTCAAAAAAAAACATATGGAATTTTGATTGTCACTGCATTATTGTAATAATTAACTATTTAATATATTTTAATGTGTTATTTAATGATAAATTGTAAACTACAAAAATAAAATTGTGTTTATTAAAATTCTTTTGGTCAGAAATTATGCAAAATAGTTAACATTTTTATGCAATGTTTTGATACATTGTGAGTAGACTTAAACCAAAACACATATGTCTAGTCATTAATTTCATTCAACTACTATACTTGGTATATGTGAATTTTTAAAATATCTGAAAAAACGTTTTTAACATTGTATATGCATTGTAAAATTCATTATAATTTTGAAATATTATAATTTATTATCTGGTTAATTTTTATGTACATACTACAAAATTATACAGAAATTTATTTGGAATTTATGTCTATATTTGTTGACTAAAATTGAAACTAAAAATAGAAACTGATATAATAAAATGAAAGCTATGAAGCTATATTATCTGCAAATTATATACAGATATTAATTAAACTAAAAATTTTAGTTCAAATTATAATTATTTTCAGAACTAAATTGTTAACTTACTTATTTGATGACAAAAATGAACATTTTTTCATAGTTACTAGGTGTTTTCCTCCACCATATGTAGCTATAAAATTTTAAATTTAAAATTATATTTAAAAAAAATTTGTTAATATTTTAGATTTTATTATTTTAATACCAATGTTTTTAATATAAATATGAATTTAGTTAAACATAAATTTAAGATAAAGTAAATAATTTGATTTATTTAAAATTATATTAGTTTTTATTAAAATTATAATTTAGGTAAATTTTCATTTATTTTTTGTTAAGATATATTAACTTAACTTGTATAAAATACAAAAAAAATTGATATGAATTTTATATAATTAGCAAAATATAAAACTAAAGAGAATTTCTAAAATTTATAGATAGAAAAAAATATTATGATTAAAATTTTAATTTTAAAAAAATTGTAAGAAATTTGGAAAATAGTGTTTAATAATAAAATTATATGACTATAAAAATATATACTTAAATAATATTATAAAAAATTAAAATATTCATATTTCTATTATTATATTACTTAATGATATATTTGAATATATTTATTTTAATGATGATTTATAGTTATTACTATATTTTCATAAATTACCAAAATTAAAATCAACACATTAATGTAGTTGTACATGTCACATTTAACCATAAGCCTTGTCATCAATTTTATATGCCATGTCACATTTGTTTTGGTGAAAGTGATTGTATAGATGACATGTGTGAAATCACTTTACTAATAATGTCTAGGGGACTAGGGGATGTCAGAGATATATTTTTATAGACTTTCCAAATTTAGCTACGTCAATTTTGTTACTATGTTATTGTAATCAACATGACAAATTGGTGAGGATATATACGTCTTTGCTGCTTAGCAATATAACTACAGTAGTATAAATCTCGGCCGTAGTCACAAACATGCCACAAAATATTGTAGCAAAAATAAATAAAAAAATCATTAATTGGACACGGTTTTGCAATTAGTTACAAAGCGTGACAACAATTGCCACAATTTTGCCGTGAAAAGATAGTGGCAAATTTTCAACGACTTGGAATAAAGATTGGACTTGGAGATGCGCATCAACAGGGCTGCGCATTTTTTCCGTTAAATTTGATTCGATTTGTTATTCGTTTTGATTCGAACCGAAAAATCCGGATATCCGTAAGTTATCGAAGCAAAGCAAATACTAAAAGTTAATATTCGTTAGAAACGAAGCAAAATTTAGAGCCGGATATCTGATCCGCTCCGAAATTATACAAATAGATGTATATTTACAAATAAATATAGAATTTTATATATATAATTTTATATAATTATTATTTTAACATATCATTTTATTAATTTTATTTAAATTTTACTTATATTTTTTTATAAAATCATTAACTATCTAAAATTTTAATAATTTTGTAAACTTTTGTGTGTTTATAAGAAAATTTGATTAATTTTAGAATATATGGAACATATGGTTTCATTATTTTTTATTTTTTATTATGTAAAAATACTTTTTTAAAAGCAAATTTGTATAGTTTTTCTAAATTTAGTTGTATTAAACAAAGTAGATGAGATATCCGTAAATATCCGTAAATATCCGCAAATATTCGCAAATGCTTAAAAAATTTCAGATATCCGGAAAACCGGATATCAATATTTCTTCGAATCAAAGCAAATCGAAAAATCAGATATCCGTAAGATGCGAAGCAAATCACAAATACTGAAACTTATCGTGGTATTTGATCCATGCCCACCCCTACGCATCAATGACTTGAAGTCCAGCATTGAGGAAGTCAAGGCTGATCTTAATGCCTTGAAGTTTGACTTTAAGGAAGAGATGGCTGCAACAAGAGTAACACTCAACATGATTTTGCAAGCTCTCCAGCCTCGAGCTTCTTTTCCTAATGCTTCAAAGTCAGCATCAAGTCAACTTCAACCTCAAGGACAGCCTTAACACCAGCCTCAAGCTCGTCAGCCTCAAGCTCACTCTGCATCTTCTGTTCCTGCTACTACTCAAGCTCAAGCTCAACATGAACATCTCATCACCACTGATCAATCCGATTAGATAGGTAGTGTACTGAAGAACTTGGTTTGTAGGTTCAGATGTAGTTGTTATTTGACAAAAAAATATAATTTCATGTAATTTGTCTGTTTTTGAACCTCTTTTGCGTAATATACAATTTTCACAAACAAATTTCAATCTAGATTTTTTTCTCTTAATTATATATATTTTAAAATTGTTTGACTATATTGCCATGAAAATATACGTTTCTGTTTTGTGGCAACTTGACACGAAAGTTATCATGGCAATTAAGTGTCCAACTGAAACAAAATCTATCGTAACACATCCGTCGCAATTTTCCACAAAACAAATAGTAACAATCTTGTGGCAATATGCTACAAAAGTAAAAGTGTTAATTTCATGGCAAAATGCTGTGGAAAATAGCATGCCAAATCCGTGGAAAATCTCGACACCTCTCTGAAAACGATGCAACTTCCTGTTATTACTCAACGTGCGACTAATGGTCGTATATCGATTGGACATATGGTGAAATCCAATACTTCATATGTACCCAAATATCTCATCATATTTATCAATCTTGCAGATCTTTCTCAGAGCCGGTGCTGAAAATTATAAGGCTAGAAGCAAGAGAGAGAAGAGGTTTTTGAAGATGAATCTTTTGAGGATGTCTACTACAAGTACAAATGTGGCATATTCTTTAGGGAATCCAGGGAGACAAATTAGGAGATCAGAAATCCGTTTGATAAGATCAGGGATGATCCCAAGAAACCTAAGAAGCTGAGGAAAAGACAAGACCCTGGGAAGTTTATAGCTCCTTGTTCTATTACATGAACTTAATTTCTTACTACTTTGTCCGACACAGGTGCTTCAGTCAGCATCATGCCTAAGGACGCAGCTGATCGATTGGGACTAAAGGCAGTATCTTCCTCTGCTAGCTTTACTTTTGTATATCTCTCCAAGATAAACTCAGATGGAATTATAAAGAATGTGGAAGTGAAGATTGGAAACTACATAATTCATGCTGACTTTCATGTAATAGAGATCAAGAAAGGGTGAATTTATCCTCTCCTTCTTGGAAGAGTCTTCATGGCTACAGTAAGAGCAGTAGTTGATATGCAAAAGAACAAGATGTGTTTGACAAACAACAACAAGAAGATCTTCTATCATCATGTCTGAAAGAGTAAAGGTGTGGAGTTGACTTCCTACAGTGAGAAGTGTGAGGATCCAACACATGTAGCTGCTTGTGAAGTTGATTCAGGTAGAGAGTGTGACATTCGACATTAGTGTCGATCAACATCACCTTGGTATCGATGGACACTCCTCTCGTATCAGAGTAGAACAAGGCTGAAAAGACTAAGTTTGGAGGAAAAGACAGTAAGAAAACGAAGAGCAGCCAAAAGATGATTCTACCTTGACTCTTATCCTCAAACTGGTCTAGATAGTAGCACTGGTCCAAGCTTCGCAACAGAGGCATGTCGAATCCATTTGCCAAGATAATAGCAGAAAGAAAAAAAGAGAAGATGTTGTGAGAGGTTTCATACGCTGATTTTCTTAGAAGAAGAAGGAAGACATTGGGATTTGTTTTGGAGCAAAGTCCCATAGTTTTCAAGACTGAACCTAGGCTCCAAAAGTCAATTTAAAGACAAAAACAACCGATGAGTGGAAAACAATTCACTGAATTTTTGTTTATATGTTTCAGTCAAAGAAGGAAGAGACGAGTCAAGTACCAATATTGATCGACACCCACAAGGTGTCAGACGACTCACCCCTTTAGCACGAGTATCAATCGCCACTTAACTGTGTCAATCGACACTCTCTCCATTCTCAAGTATGGCTCTTGGTTTCACTTTCCTTTATTTCATTTTTCTTTGTTTCATTTGGACAATCTAAGATTGTAGAACAATATGGACAATGTTGTTTAAATCCGGGGGAGGTAGTTACTAACATTATGTTTTGTTTTGAGTGTTAGTTAGTCTTTTTATTGAGTCAAAACTGAGTCAGTTGGGGATGATGAGCTTTTTCTTGGAACTAACCACCTAAACACTTTGTAGCATTAATTTTTGAGTTACTGATTCCAGGGTGTATTCCATGGAAAATGACGTGGATCGACCTGCCAGTAACAACCATGCCCTTTGAGAATGTCTGAAGGAACCAAAGCTGACCTCCAACATAATCTACATAACATCCACTAGAGCGGATTCCTCTCTCGGGTTTGGAAGGCAAGTATGTGTGTGGCTGATTTCCCTCTCTCTTCCCCTCAAAGTATAAAAAACTCAAAAGAGATAAAGGTTAAAAATAAGTGGAACATGAGCTAGTGACAACCACCATTAGTACTTGATTCACAGAAGCAAGTCTAAATTCTCAGTCGATTAAAATAAATAAAATGAGAGAGAGAGAGAGAGAGAAAGAGAGAGAGAGAGAGAGAGAGAGAGAGAGAGAGAGAGGGAGAGAGGGAGAGAGGGAGAGGGGGAGAGAGAGAGAGAGAGAGAGAGAGAGAGAGAGAGAGTGAGAGAGAGAGTGTGTGTGTGTGTGTGTGTGAGAGAGAGAGAGAGAGAGAGAGAGAGAGAGAGAACTAGAGAAGGCTTCATGTGTGTTCAAAAACTGATTGGGTAAGAGTCCATGTGTCCTTTTGTCGATACTCCCAATATGAGCCTGCACATTAAACTCTTAAATGAGGTCAGTGGAGGGATTTTTTGGATTGTTTCTTGTGAGTTTTAGCTTAGATATCAGGTTGATAAGCTGAGGTGGAGTACACTGAATTACCTTCTAAGGTTGGCATTCTTTGATGTGGCTTGCATCATTGTAGAGGTGATAGTGGTGGTTCTAAAGAGCAAGTGAGTTCCTATGTTTTCAAACCTCTTCCACATGTTCATTCTATGTTTTATTGATGTCAAGCAAATGATAAGTCTAGGAGATTTGATATATCTTGGTTTTTATGGATTTTGACCATGGTATAAGTCAATTTTTGGAGTTTATTATATATGTTCCAAGTTTATTTTAGACTCTTTGCAGATTCATGTACGTTTTAGAAGATTTTGGAGATCTTGGAGCACAAGAAGAACTGATGTTGAGAAGTCGGAGCCACATATTTTACATGGTGTTAATCGACACCCGCCCGATCAAAGAAGCCGACTCGATTTAATGAAGTTTCAAGATGTAGTTTGGCCCATAAATTATCTTTGTTTACAAAAGAGCCTATATCTTAGCTGATCTCAATCCATTTTTAGGCTACACTTTCTTTTACACTTAGAGAGATCTGGAGAGAAGATTAGAGAACTCCTTCAGAGAGATTGACGGGAACTCCAATATTTCTATCTTTTATTTATAAATGCAGTTTATTCAGTTTTTTATTATGTTTTATATGATTATATCTGAGTGAATTTAGGAATTTTATAAGGTTTATGAGGAACTGCTAACTGATAGAATTTTGTAGGGTAATTTGATTTTATTCTTCACTAGAATTACTATTTATGCATGTTTTTAGAGTAGCTAACTAGAAACTTGATGATAATTGGTAGACACAAGAGTGTTACCTATTACCTGAATTGAATCATGTTGAGCTAAATACTTATTCGTAATGAGAGTTGGACTAGGAATTTAGTAAACATTGAATTGGGAATTAAAGCTTGTCTGATTAATTGAATCAACAACGAGAATTGGTTATCTAGGCTCTAGTTATTTGTTTGTTTGCAGTGAGAGCTGATTGACTTACCATTCAATTCGGATTCTAAAATTGTTCTTATTTAAATCCTTAGCATCTATTGATATTTGAATGCCTATATGATATCTCTAGATTTAGCGCTTTTCCTTATTGCTTACAAACCATTTTTCTATTGTTTTTATTGCTTTGTATTTTTTGTCTAGCTTGATCTAAAAACCATAAGTTTATTGTGTGATCATAGTCCTTGTTGATTCGACCCATAAGTGCTACAATGAACCTCTTCTTTGAAATAGTATCTTAAAGGTTAATTTGAGCATATCAATCATGCTATCCACAATTTTTATCGGATTCAGGGAAGTGTCGATCACGTCTTCACCAAAATTATCATCATAGTTTGGGATCTTCTTCTTTACTTTCCCCATTTTTGAAGCCCTTGATCTTTCCCCCCACGATCATTTAAACACATAAAATCATAGTCCCAGTCAGGTTTCGAAAATAAAGAGGGAAGTAAAGTACGAATAAAAAATAATAATGAAATGAAGCAAACTCGGCAAAATGAGATATTACCTTTTGCTATAAGTTTGAGGCTTTGTTGGATTATAGCCTTGCTGGTCTGCGACCAGGTTTTGTGATTGAGAGCTGCAACTTTTGTTATATTTTGGAAGAAGTTCCTAGGATAAGCAATGATATCATGATGCCAGAGTGCATGATAAACATAATAAAATTGTTAGTACAAAAATATCCACAAAAATGGATATGACTTTGGTTCTCTGCCGATTCTAGGGGTCCATAACACTCGAAGGTCAGTCATGGATTCCTCAAAAGCCACTGGTTCATCTTGATAAAGAGATAGTACTGCAGCTATTTAAGATTTCTTGAGGCTGGTTAGCCAAGATATTCATCTTTGGTCTCATCTTTTATAAATGTACCCATTCTACTTCACTTTCACTTGGCACAACTCTTCAGAAACTCTAACACTCATCGATACATTGATCTGGGTGGCCGTGACCATCAGCGCCACATCACTCATGATCGACCCCGTAATCAATTCAGCGATTGTCCCTTATATAACAGTAAGCTGTGATCAGTCAGGGAATCGGGAACCATAGCTTGGTGTCCTTCTGAAACCAAGACTCGTACACACAAGTGTACCGTACAAGAGGAGTCCACGACCGCTGAACATGTCGAGGGATGATAAACATAAAGCCAAAAGAGATGCCTAGTTCCTCTAGAAGAACTGTTACGCTTAAAAATCAGACCATGTCGACTCAATGTTAGGCCAATTTTGCCCTTCGACTATTGACGGTAGGATTTGGTCCTTGGGAAGGACAAGATGGTAAACAAAGCGTTCATTTAGGTTAAGTTGAATTGGATAAAGATGATTGTGTGAGGGATATCGAATCCCCTCTTTGTTTTCAAAGTCTAAGTTGATGACCAATATTCTTCAGTAAGATCATCCCTGTCATGTCCCCGATCCTAGCCAGGATCGTTGGGACGGACCATGGTACAAGAAGATGTACCAGCAAGGCCTTAGGGTCTAACCACGAAGTATCATGGTCCGGGAAGTAGGTTAAGTGCATCAGGAAGCTGAGACTTAACCAGGAAAGGTTGGAAATGAGCTTAATGCAGCTGGGAGGTGTAAGGAAGAAGCTCAAAACAGCTCAGGACAGCTTGAGGCAGCTCAACCAAGCTCTGGGTAAGTTTTGGATAGCTCCGGGAAACTTAAGGTAGCTAGACAAGAGTATAGACAGCTGAACGATGCGCGGATGAAGCTCGGACCAGCTGGAAGGAGCTTAACCAGATAGGAGTAGCTCAGTGGTAGCTCACTCCAGGAAGGTCAGCTATCTGGAGCTGATGGACTAGCTCACTCAGCTGGAGCAGCTAGTGGTCAGCTCATCTCAGCTCGGTGAAATGTTATGGTCCGGGCTGGTGTGGACGGGTCATGGGCGGTTATGGGTCTGGATGGGTCTTTCCTGATCCAGCAAGGGTCCGTGGGTCTTGGCAATTGAACCAGGGCTCCAGGAGGACGAATGGGCCTTGTACCAGGAAGCCCACATGCACAAAAAGAGCAGTTGGGCGGTTTTGGGCAGAAAGGGTGGGAATGGACAGTTTGGCAGTTTTGGGCAGTTTGTGCCCCCAATTCGTGCCTGTTCGCCCAGATACAGTTACCCACGTCCTTCCCTATAAATATAAGACCCTCTGGACGAAATTAATGAGTCAGAAACACAAGGCAAACCTCTGCCAAAATCCAGAGAGAAAAGGAGAGACAGAAATCTGCTTAAAGGTGGATATGGGGAAAATTAAGCAAGAAGAAGAGGAGGATTGTTTGGGGAAGGCAAGGCCGACTGGAGTGGATCCCAGAGGCACGCCTTAGACTCCTTCTACATCATGGAAATAAGGGAAAATACAGAGACATGGTCGGAATCAACAAACAAAGACCAGGAGTGGTGAGAAGACAACAAAGAGGCAGTTTTGGGGAAGATCAGTGGGAAAGTTATGAACGACCCATTGATGAGTTTTGATCCGTTTTGTTGACATCAAAATAATCCTCCAGAGTCTGAGAACACATGAAAATGGTCAGAGAAGGATAATGATCGTGGCCAGAAGGATCAATCCTCTAAAGTCAGTGGTGTGGATCATGTAAACCAGAGGCATGGACCATTGTGTGAGAACATGTGGTTTATGATCTCTGGAACTC
Organism: Moricandia arvensis; assembly: GCA_905132765.1. Taxonomy (NCBI): domain Eukaryota; kingdom Viridiplantae; phylum Streptophyta; class Magnoliopsida; order Brassicales; family Brassicaceae; genus Moricandia; species Moricandia arvensis. The sequence continues at coordinate 79,546 of CAJHQP010001561.1, forward strand.
TGATCACGCCCATTTCTGTTTGTCTACTTCTTATATCTTCCTCTCCTAATATGTTTATGAGCGTTTGGTGATCAGAACGGTCTTCCCATGGACCAAGCATAAGGCTGGTTCCATTGGACAGTTTATCGGCCAGAAATGAGTTCCATGATCCCAAACTACTCTAAATGTGTTTGTTTGCCCTTAAAACTTGAGGATAGATGTTTTAGATTTTATAAGAATTATTGGAAAAGACTAGACACGATTTGGACTTGAATTGCTCAAAAACCATATTTTGGTCCTTGGGCTGTTTGGGTCGGATCAGAGGTTTCGGGGCTGTTTCTGGTGAATCCGACCATGTATTCCTTCTAGTTAGGATTTATCACGAATTGTCATGAATTTTATTTAGTTTTTGGATCACTTTTGAGAAGGTGCATTTTTAGGGTTCTAGGGCTGTTTGGTCGAAATCTATAGGTAAGTGATTTCTTCTGTGGATTTCGATTATGGATTTCTCTTAGTGGTGATTTATCATGAATTATCATGAGTTTTAATTTGTTTTAGGATCACTTTTGAAAATGGTCCATTTTGGGCAGGAACTAGTTCTAGGCGAACGGAACCATGCAATTGCTAGAACTGTGTACTAGGTTATCGGATTACTATGTATTGAATTGCCCTTGAGTGGTTATAGAACATGTCTGCTTGTTTTCATACTGGTACCTGAGGGTAAGGCTGGTAGTGGGTGGCGTGGACCACACGTATGGAGCTGGTTGTGATTATGCAGGGAAGGTCAGGTGTGATCTGATCATGGCAAGGAGGGACGACCTGATTCATGGATGATGGATTAAGGTGTCTGGTCTGATTGATCAAAGGGTGCATCGGTTGTAAGAGCAAGACTGATCAGGTTCAATGGGACATGGTTCCATGGCCGGTTAGGTATGTGTGAAGACTCATCAGGTCTGAGTCATGTGGGGTGGTTGGTTGATTGACTTAGGATCTGATGAGTATTGTTAGTCCAAGAGAGGGACTTGGTATCATATTCTACAAAGCATAAGGATGATGCATGAGCTGAGAAGAGCCAGATGTATGTCATTTACCATTGAAGACTTCCCAAAGGTTACTTGGTCTGTGGGGATGGTTGGTTGAATGACTAAGTACCCAAGGGGAGATGTTTATACAGGTATAAGAGAGTTGGACGAGTTGGCAGGGAGCTGGGAGCAGCTAACTTGTAGCTCTATCAGCTGGAAGAGAGTATATGGAACCTCATGTGAAGTGGTTCAGCTTAGCTAGCTGGATGAGCTAGCTAAACAAGCTGAGGCAGCTGGCCTTAGCTCGGTTCTAGCTAGCTTAGGTGAGTTGGCTCAAGGAGCTGGATGAGCTAGCTAAGTCAGCTAAGAGGATGAGCTAACCAATTCAGCTGGACTGATGAGCTAACCAATTCAGCTGGACTGATGAGCTAACAAGCTCCATGGATGTGGCAAAGGTATGACTTAGAAATTACTTGGATAAAGTAGTGACTTGCTAGGATGCTGGTAGAACGGTTTAGGGGAATGGAACCTCAGAATCATATGACTTGTTTTGGGGTCAGAATCGATCTCTAAGCTAAAAGGTAGTTGTAATACTAACCAAGGGCTGAGTTGGTTCGACCAGACAAGTGTTAGATTGGTTTTAGACCAATAATTAATGTAGTATAATCCGCTGTGTTTGAGTTGAACTGATCTAAGCTAGGGAATGACTCAGGTAGCCTTAAGCTAAGATCTAAGTTAGCCCTCGCCTATGGGCGATAATAAAGATAAAGGGCGAAAAATTTAGAGGTTCGGTCCGAAAGAGGACCGAGCGACGTGAGGCTTGACCGCGGCCTGGAAGGCCGGATCGGGTCTTACAATCCCTCACCGCTTGACCATCTTCGTCAGCCTTGTAACTTTCCTTGTCATGACGTACGAACTGCAATTGATCAAAGTCTAACATGAAAATATCTCTTAAAGCTCTCTAGTGATGCTTAACTAGATCACCAACATGATCAGATCCGACGGAGACGTGTACATATGGGCTGGAAGATGTAACTATCTCCTTTCCTTTCCTCGAGCATCTACGGATTGTGGATATGTTTTTCGAAGAACAAAAGAAGAACACGAAGAAGATCAGAGAAATCAAACTTTTCTATGGAGGCAGATCAAAAATAGAAGTATCAAATGAGAAAAATTGAGAGAGTTCAAGAGAAAGCTACCTTTGATCGTGATGAAAAGTGAATAAATGAAAGCTCAACTCTTAATTTATAGGGGTGTGCCGCAGTCACCTAAGCAACACCATCCTTAGGTCTATAATAAACCTAAAAAGCGTTACATTTTCCGCTTTTCTAGGACAATGTACACTTCCACTTCTCAAAGTAAATCGGAGTTCTGTTTCGTGTTAAGAAGTGGTATGATAAATTCGAACCGGGGTCCTAGAAGAATTACAACAAAACCGGATAAACCGCAGTAAACCAAAATGCAGTCTATATTGTTATGCCGAGAAGGAAGTTCAACTTCAATTGGAAGGCTAGTGTCGAGTTATACTTATTCTTTGAACCCATTCATGCAATTTTTTTTGAGATCAGCTTCACATCTCACGATAAATTTGGTGAGGACTTATTTTAGAGATGGATTATATCCCTTAGACAAATTCCATCAAGTAAATATAACTCGTCCTAATTGAATATAGTCACCATAAATATAACTCTACCCAATTGGATAGAGTCGTCTAAGGTTTACGTCAACTTGGAGACATAAGAGGTAAGAAGCTGAGTATATAAGAAGAAGACCATGGACCAAGGAAGACATTCACAAACATACACTTTTCAGTACAAGATTAGAGTTTGCACAACTTATATTGTTCTCTTCAGAAAAACCATCTTTTCATTATTTCTTAGTCAAACCTCTTTGTAATTGTCTCTTTGATTATCAATAAACATCTTTCAAATAATTCATTATCGATTCATTCATACTTCCAGTATATGCCGCATTCAGATTAAACATCAAAGTCAAAATTGACTGTATTTTATCATAGCAAAACATAATACATGTTAATCTGCATGTAACGAGTTATGTCAACCTTCAAACCTAGACCAATTAATCATCACGGCCCATAGACTTATAAGTAAAGGTGTTAAAAGGTCTGTGCAGAGTCCAAATGGGCTTACCCAATTGAACTATTTTAGTTTTTGGGCAGTAATGGGCGTCCATATTAGACAATGGTCCAAACAAGTGTTCATAACCAATAGAGATATGTTCATTTGAGCATGCCCATGAACACCCAATAATATTTATAATTATTTTAATTATTTAAAAACTACAGATTTTTCTTTAAACCCAGGAAATCAAGCTTATCCGGCAAAACCATAAAATTACGTTTTTCGACAAAACCAAGAAATCATGTTTTTCCGCTAAAAATGAGAAATCACGTTTTCTCGTCAAAACCGAGAAATCACGTTTTCCCGCCAAACTGAGAAATGATTTTTTCCACCAAAACCAAAAATTGAGACTTTCCGCCAAAACCGAAAAATTAAGATTTCATGCTAAAACCGAGATATTAAGTTTTCCGCCAAAATCGAGAAATTAAGTTTCCCGCCAAAACCGAGAAATTAAAAATTTCCACCAAAACCGATAAATTGTGTTTCTCCCCCAAACCAAGAAATTATATTTTTCCGCCAAAACCAAGAAATCATGTTTTCCGCCAAAACCGAAAAATAAGTTTTTTTGCCAAAACAAAAAAAAAATTAAGTTTTTCCGTCCAAACCATGAAGTTAAATATGTCCGCCAAAACCGAGAAATTAAGTTATCCTGCCAAAATCAAGAACTCATGTTCCTCCCCCAAACCGTAAGGTTAAATATGTCGTTAAATCCGAGAAATTAAGCTTTCCTACCAAAATCGAAAAATCACATTTTTTATCAATCTCGTAAAATTTTGATTTTTTGTTGAAAGTGTGTTTTCTCATTAAATTTATAAACTATGTTTTTTTGTCAAAATCATAAATATAGGTTTTTAGAGAACCATAGATACTTATTGTCCATTTGATCTTTATCTAATTAAACCATGAGCTAATTGGTATTTTATCTAGTTGAACCATTTATTAATTGGACGCGGAGATAGTTAGCCTTGCTGGATTGTGCTAACCATAAGGGTTTGTCTACTTGACACATCTACTTATAAGGGTAGTTTCGTAAATACAAATGGCTCCAGATCCCGCGTATCTCATGTGTATGGTCGAAGTGTGAGAGAGAGAAAAGAGAAGAGAAAAGAGAGTCCCATCCATATCCGTTTCCTACGCAGTCGTCGGTTAGTGTTATCATTTTCTCAGTGTTTCTTAACACTCGCCGGATCTCGAGCGATCTTATCGGATATAATAAGATAAAAAGAGTATCGTAAACCAAGGGATCTGACACTAACAATGAACCGCCACCACGATCCCAACCCTTTCGACGAGGAGGAAGAAGAAACCGTCAATCCCTTCTCGGTAACTCTCTTTCTCTTTGCTCGCTGAATAATCTCCGCTTTCTATGTCTGAGCATTTTCCTCTAATCGATTTTGAATCTCCTGCGTTCGTGACGGTAGATGAATCTAGATCTCGAGTTTCTGTTTCCAACAGTGTTGAGGTTTTAGATCTCCGGATACTTTGAAGTGTATCGTTGGATCTGGGAACTACGAGACTCATTCGTTTAGTTTTGGATTATCAAACTCAATGGTGAAGTTTTCCTCTAGTTCTAGGTCGTTGTTATAGTTCTTGATTGATTAATTTTGCAGAAAGGCGGTGGAAGGGTTCCTGCTGCGTCTAGACCTGTTGGATTTGGCCAAAGCGTCGATGCTACTGTTGATATTCCCTTGGATGCCATGAATGTACGTAATCATATTTCATTTCCGTTTAGCTCATTGTAAACCTCTTCTCGCTTGAATTTGTGTTTTAACTGCTGGGTGCAGGACTCTTCACAGAAACAGAGAAAGCTTGCTGACTGGGAAGCTGAGCTTAGGAAGAAAGAAATGGTTTGTACCCACCACTTGATATGAACTCGTCAAATATATAATCTTCATTGTATAACTCTATGTATTCTCTTCACTCAGGATATTAAGCGGAGAGAGGATGCTATTGCTAAATGTAAGCCAACACACAACAACATAATGACCCTTTTTTTGTAATACTTCTCTGCAACTGTAGTGGTGGATAAATATATAGCTAACAGTTCTCATCACATTATGTTGCAGCTGGTGTTCAGATAGATGACAAAAACTGGCCTCCCTTTTTCCCAATCATACACCATGACATTGCTAACGAGATACCGGTTCATGCACAAAAGCTGCAGTACCTGGCTTTTGCTAGTTGGTTAGGTAAATTCTATTTGGTTTGTTTGTCTGTTTCCGTGAAATGTTTCTACTGCGTTGAACTGACGGGGGGTTGTATTATACTTCTGGCTTTTAGGTATAGTTTTGTGTCTGGTATTCAATGTGATTGCCACCATGGTCTGCTGGATTAAAGGCGGGGGTGAGCTTCACACTATACTATTATCTTTTATCATCTAATGGTAATGAAGATCCTATTGAATTTAGCTTAAGTTGAACTACTGATGGTTTTTTGTTATTAATGATAGGTGTAAAGATCTTTTTCCTTGCCACAATATATGCTTTGATGGGATGTCCACTTTCTTATGTCGTTTGGTACAGGCCTCTTTACCGAGCCATGAGGTAACACTCCTTTAAACTTGTTTTCTTCCGTTGGTTTTAGTACATTTGCATATTAACGGGGCAGTATATATAATAACTGTTATACTTTTTACGACCTTGTAGGACTGACAGCGCTTTGAAGTTTGGTTGGTTTTTCTTCACCTACTTGGTAAGTCATGAAAACTTCGTCATATCTAAATTTTGTTCCGTACCTATAAGCAGCTGTAGTTTCCATTTCCCTTATGATTGACCTTTTCTCTTGACAGATTCACATTGGCTTCTGCATCGTTGCTGCCATTGCCCCGCCAATTTTTTTCCAGGGAAGATCATTAACGTAAGTCTTCCTATCCTAGCCAACCATTCTCTTTGCGCTTGAGCTTTCTTTTGCTTCTTATATAGTTGATTAGTCTCATGGTTTTTTTTGTTAAACTTCTAAATTGTTTGATCGATTTGGGAAATAAATGTAAACTTAAGAATGATTACTATAATGTCTCTTTGAACTTTGTTTATTCTAACTGTGTTTCAACTTTGTAAAACATTTTTGGATAGAGAAGCCTTTCAACCATCAAATTAGTCCTCTATCTGATAATGCTTTAGAAGATTCCGCGTCTCTTTATGTTTTATTGCGTTGGGAACTTAGGATAACTCTGTTCACATTCTATGTCTTTGATCAACAGGGGTGTGCTTGCAGCAGTTGATGTCATCTCAGACACTTTATTAGCCGGGGTACATCCATTTTATAATATGTTCGCGAAGTATATGTTTATGTTCACCTTGAAGAAAGCCTAAATGATAGCTAAGCTAAATTTGAGCCTAATGAATGAATGCAGATCTTCTACTTTATCGGCTTTGGTCTCTTCTGCTTGGAATCACTTCTGAGTCTATGGGTTCTTCAGGTAACACTCCATGGATTCTTTAACAACTGTTTAGCCGTGAAGGGGTTTGCAAATTATAAACAGCCAACATCTGAATTAATCGTGTGTTCTTGTTGTGGGTTTGCAGAAAATTTACCTCTACTTTAGGGGGAACAAGTGAAAAAGAAGGGAGACAGGATGATGGTAAATTTCCCTTTAGATAAAAAGGTTTGAAAATATATCTATTATGATGTAATTACCATTTGATGCGGCGTTGTGTTGAGGTAAATTTCTTTGGTTACTATATTAGCAAGAGAGAGTGGAGTTTGTTCGGCCATTTGTGTGGGCTATATTAGCAACTAAGAGTGGGCTTTTTTTCTTCAGTATCTTCTTATCTGTTAACACAATATCGTCTCCGAACATTTGAACTTTTTTCCTTGACGAAGTGACCTATTAAGACAAACTTAGCCATAAGCTAATGCTAGTCACTCGTTTTGCTCTGAATGCTAATTGCAAAAACACAAAGGTGGATGCTATTTCTTTAAATAACACCCCGATTCTAGATTTTTTTACAAAATAAAATGTTGAATAGTTTATTTACTTGTTTCCTTTTTTGTGTAAACGAAATTTATTTACTTGCTTAAGTCTCCTATTTTGGTTATATACCTAGTTGACCCTTTATATTGTTCATACTTGAAATTACAACGCATGGGGAAACTGGAATTCATGCGTATTAAAAGATTTGTGGTGGTGCCAGTTAACTATCCTTGTTAACTGGGTGGTTCAAAGGCTTCAAAGACTTTTGTTAAGGGCCTTAAGGCGAAAGGGAAGGCTTTGGTGTGTTAATCTTTTGGTCCCGGGGAACAAATCAATAAGAAAAACAAAATTTGTTCAAAGACATTAAGATTCGAAGCTAAAAGGGACGTGGCAATGGGGGACCCACATGATACACTCCCTCATTCAACTTCACACCTCAAACACCTAATCCCCATCGCTCCAATTAGAGTCTTACACGTGTATTCAAATATCCGAACTCCCAAAAAAATAAGCAAATATCCACCATGTGTCTCTCCATGCCGTTTTATCACTTTCATCGGCAGCTCCACTCTCTTTGAAACTTCAATAACCAACGATCATTTTAACTAAATACTTCAAAACAAATACACCATTATACAAATACTAAACTTAACACAAACCAAAAGAATCATGTAACTGACGATACATGTTGCTAGCTTTTCTGAGGCTAGAAATGTTTTACTTATCAACAATTATCTTAATAGAGAGATAATTAACTTATCTAAAACAAACATCAGAAATACTTGAGGAAATGAAACACATGAGCCACTCATTAGACACCACATCAGATCAAAACGTAACTCATTTTGCCATTTGTTTCCTAATAGAGACCCATTTGCCTCCTCTCATTTGTTTCCACATCTTTTACATCACCACACAAAATAACCCATAACCCATACTTCTATCATTCTATCCTAATCCTCATCACTCAACCAAATCTTCCAAAACAAAAAAATAGAGAGCTTAGGTGGGGAAGAATAGGAAGAGGAACCAAACATCAACAACAATGGCTGTCTCAACAATTTACTCAACACAAGCTCTCAACTCAACTCACTTCTTTACCTCTTCCCCTTCCTCCTCTAAACAAGTCTTCTTCTACCGTCGTCAAACCACCCGTAGATACAACACAACCATCACTTGCGCCGCACAACAAACCGTCGTGATCGGACTCGCTGCCGACTCCGGATGCGGCAAAAGCACCTTCATGCGGAGGCTGACCAGTGTCTTCGGTGGTGCCGCCGAGCCACCAAAGGGAGGGAACCCTGACTCCAACACACTCATCAGTGACATGACCACTGTCATCTGTCTCGACGATTACCATTCTTTGGACAGGACCGGTCGCAAAGAGAAAGGAGTCACTGCTTTGGACCCACGCGCCAATGACTTTGATCTCATGTATGAGCAAGTCAAAGCTCTTAAGAGTGGCATCCCCGTCGAGAAACCCATTTATAATCACGTCACTGGACTTCTTGACGCTCCTGAGCTTATTCAGCCCCCCAAGATTCTCGTCATCGAAGGTCTTCACCCTATGTAAGTGTGCCACTCACTACTCTGTTTTGTCTCTCGGACAAGCTTCAAGAGTCTGGAAGTCTTTTAGTTTCTTGTCGGAACTTGGATGGTAAATAATCTTGGATTCAGAATTTAGATAAGAATATAATGAATATTTGAACCTTTTGCATGGAGTCTTATATGATGACATTATATTCGCATAATGAAGTCTAATAGTTTTGGTCATCTAATATTTTTATAATAATGTATTTATCTACATGTGAAGGTTTGATGAGAGGGTAAGAGACTTATTGGACTTCAGTATCTACCTAGACATTAGTAATGAGGTCAAATTCGCTTGGAAAATCCAGGTGTGGTTTCTTTATCTATTTCATTTTCATATATACATTTCATTCGACCGTGACGATGTATCATATCAACCGAGTCTATGTCACACAGAGGGACATGGCTGAAAGAGGTCACAGCTTAGAGAGCATCAAAGCGAGTATCGAAGCACGAAAGCCTGACTTTGATGCATTCATTGGTAAAAAAACTCATATCTAGTCTTCATTTCCTTGAACATTTTGTTGATAATGATGTTTAAATGGTTTATGCAGACCCACAAAAGCAGTACGCGGACGCAGTCATAGAAGTGCTCCCAACACAGCTGATTCCAGATGACAATGAAGGCAAAGTGTTACGAGTTAGACTGATAATGAAAGAAGGTGTTAAGTACTTCAGCCCGGTTTACCTATTCGATGAAGGTTCAACCATCTCGTGGATCCCTTGTGGTCGCAAACTCACCTGCTCCTATCCTGGCATCAAGTTCAACTACGCACCTGATTCCTACTTCGACCATGAGGTACATTGGTTGATATTGCAGACTGAGTATATAGTTCCTGGTTTGAGCATTTTGTTCTCTCTGTTTCAGGTTTCGGTTGTGGAGATGGACGGGCAATTCGATAGACTGGACGAGCTGATATACGTGGAGAGCCATCTGAGCAACCTCTCGACCAAATTCTACGGTGAAGTCACTCAACAAATGCTCAAACATGCTGACTTCCCTGGTAGCAACAATGGGACTGGACTTTTCCAGACCATTGTTGGGTTGAAGATCAGAGACCTCTATGAGCAGCTCATTGCCAACAAAGCAACTGCTCCTGCAGAAGCTGCTAAAGCCTAAAACAAACTAGAACCCCATCGTCAATAAGCCCATTTGCAGTTTCTTTCTTTCTTTCTTGATGGATTTTCATGGCGAAAAAGACAGTCTTGCTTGGTTTGTACTTTGTACTTTATAAAGAAATATCTGTAATGTAGAGAAGTTAATAGCAGAGCAATAATTAAAATACAATCCATCTCAAGTTTCCTTCTTGAAGGCATCAAACCTCTAAGCAAAAGAAGGAAAGGTTTCTTCCTATTTGATCATATACTCACGTTTGAATCTTAAATAGACAAATATCGATTTTGAGTTACAAAATGCACAGTTAAGAACTTCCTTATTGAACCATATAATAAGAAAGCATACAACTCAGTAGTAACGTCTCATTCTTTTGAAAACCCACCAACTATTACTTTGGGTACCAAAACATGCTTTTGATGCCTTCTGGATCAGCCTCAAACCCCAAGTTCTGATAGAAATCCACAACTGCATGACAATATCAATAACTAAGAAAGAACAATTCTTGATTACAAATGTTTGTAGCGTATGGTGATTGGATATTATATTATTACCTTGACTATCTGCAAAAAGGGATATATTACCAATATCTCTCTGAAGAAGAGCCCGTACAAGCTTTTCCACAAGAGCTTTACCAAGCCCTTGACCCTAAAAACCAAAAAGAAACACTTACTTAACATCAACACACAAAAGAGTTCCAGAACCATAAAACTAGTTCTTTGTTTTGGGAACCTGATACTCAGGATCAACAAGAACATCCCAAATTGTAGCATTAAAGGCATGATCTGACGTCGCACGAGCCATTCCAATAAGCTTCTTATTCTGCTGCTGCTGCTGCTGCTCATTATCGCCTTCTGTGTCAAATAACTTCTCCAAAATCCGCTAAGATATTCATCAAAAACATCTGAAGAATGAAGAAACAAGGTTTACTTGAATGAAGCACCTGATGATGATGATGATGATGGCTTCAAGACAGAATGCAATGTAGCAACCATATAACTATTCTTCAAAGCTGCAGCTAGTTTCGTTAGCGGTCTCCGAGGCCATCCCACCTTTATATTGATATATCTAAAAATGAAACCTTTTTTTTTTGTTGTTGTAGTAACATAAAACTGAAAGAGTAGTTCTTGTACTAACCTTGTCACAAAGGGTTTGAAGATCATAGACATCAATTTCACCACCAGAAGAAAAGATGATCTCTTCAACAAAACCATCTTCAAGAGTTCTCTCAATCAAAGTAAATTCCACAGGAAGTACTGGTTCCGTATCTTCATCTTCTCCTTCGAGTGTAGAAGGTGGTTCCACAAGTTGGGTCGTGTTATTATTCTTCACAAACCTGAATCAATCAATGAAGCATTTTCAATGTATGAGCAATAGTTTCAAATTGGGCAGGAAAGTATGAATCTTTTGGAAGTACCCAGATCGAATAGACTCCCAGAAATTAGCTCTGAGACGTAAAGTCTTCAACTTTCTGCTTCTTCCTGAAGTCACCACCACAGAGTGGTAAACAAAATTGAAGCATAAGAGTTTAGAGTTAAATCCTAGCGAAGGAAAGCATAAGTACCATGGGGAATTAGACAAGTGGATTTGGAGAGGAAGAGAGACTGATTCGATGGATATGAATTAGAATTGAAGGATGCTTGAGGAAGGCTATAACAAGAGTAGGAAGAACAAGAAGACGAAGAAGATGAAGTTGGGATTAGTATCATTTTCTTTTTGGTTTTGTGGTTGAGAGTAGAATTCAGACAAGACCGGGAGATAGTTTGGTAACGCTTAGCTTTACGCCTTCCGTTTGAAGCCTTGGGCTCTCTCGTCATCCTCTATTCTTATTTTACGCTTTTGCCCTCTCAGTATTTTGTGAATTTTGATACTTTTAAGAGAAATTATTTTGTTTTATCAAAAGACTGAAAATTGAATGTATAATTTCTAAATTAGAAAATATTAAAAATTTCACTCATTTGAAAAATGTAACTGAGAATTTGAGAATTTTTTTGTCTCAGTTAAAAAAATTAAATTTACATAATTTGTTTACAGAACAAATTCACAACATATACAATAGAGAATGAAAAATTAATGATGCAACATACAAACCAAACTGCTCCCACATTACATTGAAGTAACTCGCCCTCTCAGGCCACCAATCGTGTGTTGCCACGTCATTACTTCTCAGCCAACGACTGCCAGCAAACTCTGTCGGACGGCAGGGACAGAACAGAGTAACGATCCAAAGATTCCAGTGAGAGCATAAGCAATTGCGCAGAAGGGAAGGGCCTCTGGCTCCTTAGCCGACAAAGCTGCTGTTCCAAGTCCATGAGCACTGTCCATACAAAATAATGTTAACAGATATTGCCTCATTTTGATTTAAAATGTAAAACATAATCAGTAAATATAGCTGTCAAATGGGTGGGCCGTCCATTGGTTGCCCATGTCCATATGTAAATGGATCTGATTTGGTGATGTCCATTTGTCCATATAGATTTTAAATGGACAAAAAACCATAGACCATTGGACAATGGGCGTTAATGGATTTGGATTATATGGACATGGTCCACCCAATGGTCACAAAAAGTTAAGGTTTCAAAAAATTTGTCATTTCATCTCTATCAAAATCAAAAGTGTTTTCGTCAAATCGAGTTTTCCGTTAAAATCACAAAACTCGAATTTTCCCGCCAAAATCACAAAATCAAAATCTTCCACCAAAAACGCAAAACCGAAATTTCTCGTCAAATCGTAAAACCAAGATTTTTCGCCAAAATCACAAAACCAAAATTTCCCGCCAAAATCAAGAAAAATTGAGATTTCCCCGCCAAAATCGGAAAACCGAGATTTCCGCAAAATTGGAAAACTGTGATTTCCGCCAAAATCGCAAAATCGAGATTTTCGCCAAAAAATCGCAAAACCGAGATTTTTCGCCAACAACTCGCAAAACCGAGATTTTTTCGCCAAAATCGCAAAAACGAGATTTTCCGCTAAAGATCGCAAAACCAAAATTTCTCAACAAAAATCACAAATTTAAAATTGGAATATTTAAATGATCCTTTATAGCAAATGAAATTGTGACATGTTTACTTATATGGTCTTTAATGGTTTCCCATGGCAGCCCATATAAATATGGGTGTTTGTGGGTTTGGTCATTAATGGACATGGTCCTTAATGGCAATGGTCATTTCGTGTCCACAAATAATATATGGACAAACGGAAATGGGCTAATGGACATGGGCTAGCCACATCTGACAGCTCTATCAGTAAAGAGGTCACCTGAAGCAGTTGCGATCCCACGAGCAAGTAGGATCATTTAAACTCAGTTTGTCAAGAAACAACTTGACAAAGTTAGCTCCTATCAAACCAGTCACAACCACTACAGCTGCTGTAAGAGACGAATTGGTCCCTGAAAAACTCCAAGATTTCGTTAATGTTCTTAAATGTTACCTGTGGGAGTAAAAGAATAGCAATTACACCTTCAAAGAGTGATACAATGCTAAGTGCTAACGCAACCGTGATGCAGCGAGGCAGGATTGAAAACCGTTAAAGATGGTTCTAAACCAACTAAACGTCCAACAAGAGCAGTGGAGTAGAGCGAGAATACCGTTGAAACGATCACAGACGTAAAGATCTCAGCCGCGTGCCGCTTCACAAGCTGAGGCAAAACCAAAGAGACTGTTAACAGATTTTCTAAAAGAAAAAAAAAACAAGAACAAGTTTGTTTGTTACCTTTCTCTGTTTGAACATGGAGAAAGCGAAAGAGAGAATGACAGAGCCAAGAAAACCCATTAATATGTCACCAGCACCTGGATCCGATGCTACTTTTGTAAGGTAGTTTCCTGTCACCATTTCAAGATTTTAGTTTATGTTCTTGATCTTTGTTTCTCTCTAGGTTTGTGTGTGATTTTATACCTAAAACAGGATCAAGTCCAGATCCTGAAGCATACCCCAAAAGCTAGAGCTGCGAGTAGTGCAGTATGAAAGCGCAGCAGATTATCGGATGGAATATTTTTCCTTTGAGCAGAAGATGGCCAACCTAGGACAAGACAATGACATATGAGCATTCAAGCTAAAGATGTGAAACTTGAGGAGTGAGTAAGGATAGTGGGCTGTTTGAATTATAACCCGGTGCCGACAATCGTAACCTAAGAACAGTAGAAGAAAGAAGGAAAGGGAGAACAAGTTCGTACCGCAACTTGTCCCTAACGAAGCTAGGGTATAACAGGAGCACCAAACGACGCAACAAAGATTCACATCTCCCAGCTCCATAGCTCAATGTGTTGAGAATGGAGAAGGTTTTAGCCATAGGCTCAGCTTCCGTCATCTCGGTATTCACCATTTTTCTCACTGCTATAGCTGTGAACCCTGCTACACAAAGAGACGCCAACCATCCACCCGCTGTGCAAGCATTTGATCCAAACATTGAACATCAGATTAAGTATATAATGCAAAGCATTAATTAGAAAGGACCCTTGTCATTGTGTCAGAAGTCCCAGTTCGAAGGACCGCTAGGATCAAACTAATAATAAATGCTGTGGTTTTGGATCTGGTGGGATTAGGGATTCTTCCCGAACCTCCTCCTGGTAAAAGGGTACCAAAAGAACAATAGATTGTATTATATACCTATAATGTAGCAGATTTTGAGGCCCGAAGCAGCGGGAATATCTCTGACGGAAAGAGGGAGGACCACAAGAGAAGGAACGTAGAACAAAGGAAGCCATCTCTGGATGAACAGAAACGCAGGCTCGAAGAAGTTCATCATACCTGTTGCAGCAGCGGGGACAACGGAGTCTAATATCATAAGAACAGAGAAAATACAGAACATCCCAAACAAAGCGCTTGGGAACTTTATGGACGCTGCTACAAAAGCCTGTTTCAAGAACTGGTCTGCCGCAAGTATGATCCCAAGTGACACCAACAAGTGCGCTATGGCCAGCACCTGGTACATAAACAACGAGGTTAAAACCTACCGTGGTCAACAAGCATCATAAAATCTTTAACCTTTAAGCTTACGTTACTAGAGATCGTTGATGTGTTCCCTGTCCCTGCACCATCCACGGCCTGAACTGAGAGTTTTCTCCCACAAGTCATCTCTCGAGAACCCATTTGCAGAAACTTACTCCTTTGTCCATCTGGTTTACCACATTTCGAGAAATCTAGCTTGTGGACTCCATTTGACTCGAATGTGTTGTTCCCATTGTTGGACTGGAATCGGATCTTGAGACAAGAATGTCGTCGGTTTCTTGCTGAAGAAAGAGCTAACGGAGAGAAGAGAGGAGAGGCTAAAGGAGTAGCCATGGAAGTGGAAACGACTTGGAAGTGATTCTGCGAGACCACACATCATAGTCTTCTCCATCTTTTTAATTTAATGATTGGAACTGGATGACAAGAACTTGTATGGACGAGACAGAATGTTCTATCAAGAAAAGATGAGCCACTTTTGTCTCTCCCTTATTTTCCCGGGTTAGTTTTTCTGTTAAGAAATATCTCATTAATTAAATATAATGATATTAAAGCATTTGCAAATAATCAAACATTCATATTCACTCACTGTAACCAAGTTTTACATTAACAAGAGAATAAAACTGAAAGTCGTGAAATACAATAACACTTAAAACCAATCTCCTAGCACCAATAAAAGCCTAGACCATTTAATTAAATTTTAAACGACTAGTTATACAAGTAACACTCATATAAGACGCACCCTTTTGTTTGTCAATTGTTGTAACGGTATCCACCATGCTCCTCATACCGATGAGTCTCGTAATGGTACTCATACTGAGACGATGACTGCTCATAAGCTGAAGCGTAATGCGAAGATGGGGAAGATGGATTGTAGACTTCATGAGTGATGATGATAATGGGAAGGAGTACCGAGCTCAGTCACAGGACTAGACGACTGTGTTTCATGTTTGTCCACTCTTACCTCCGTTGTCTCCTTCTGGTGCCTCTCATCTTCTTCATCTAATTCTTTGTCGAATGAAAGGAAGATCGGGTGTAAGTAGGCATCTGCAAGATCAGCTTTCATGTTCAACTCCGGTTCTGTCTCCTTCTCCAGCTTGTCCTTTGCCATTGCGTCCTGCAGTAAGAGACCAATGATGATAAACACATGTTTTTTTGTAAGAAAGCCTGAAACTTCTCTTTTGGGTTATGATGTTTCCTTGACAAGTTTGGGTCCTTACCTCGAGGGGGTACTTTCCAAAGGCGGGTTCGAAGCGGTGTTTGCAGTACTTATGGAAAGAAAGTGTGAGAATGGGCAAGATGATAAGCAATGGCGTGGAGTTAGCTGCCTTTTTAGAAGTCAAGAGTCCCATTAGCAGAAGCTGAGATATCAACAAGCTAGCTATGATCCTGCCATGAACGTGAGGCCAGAACGCTCCACAGCTCTCATATTGTTGGTTGTAAACATTGATTATCTGCAAGGAAAGCATCATCAAGAAAAGATAAAACCTCAAGAATGCCACTGGTGATATGAGTCTTTAAACCGAACCTGATGGCGATAGACCAAGTAAGCAAACGCGAAGAACACACAAATGAAGGGAAGGAGAATGGGAGTAACAACAGCGTAGACAATCCCCAAGAGGAAGTAGAGCTGGAGAGATGGGAGAGTCTCCTTGAAATCGACAAAGCCAGGGTCCATTGCCATCTCTCTATCTCGGTCTGTCTTCACAATAAACATGTTCTTCAAATGGAAGATCACTAAGGCTTTAACCGGAGAATCTCACCCGCAATACCAGCCCACCCGTCTACCATTATGTACGTGATAAAGAAGGTAGCTTTCATCGGTATGGAGACCCCAATGGTTCGAGGAATCCTGTGCAAAGGCATTTTTTTAAGTTAGAATCTTAAGGAGAGTCAAAAAGAGGTTAAAGGTTGCTTACTGAGTTGGTGATTGGTGAAGGAAAGAGTCAAGCTGTTCAAACGCGGTTCCTGCGATGATACTTCCCAAGAACACATTTACTAACATGAAGTAATAGTATTTTGCTGCTGCTCTACGCTCAAGGGTAGATAAAGCAATGTAACCCTCAATCTTCGACATGATCAGCAATACTGTCGGGAGGATCCACAAGAAAATCTTTAAAGCAAGACCAGGTAGAAAACCTTGCAAGAATGACTTAACAAAGTCCCTGCAATGAAAAAAAACAAGAAGATGGAGTCATTCAAGGGTCTAAGTACACCAGAGATAGGTTGCTTTGACTTACAGTCTAGTGACAGGTCTGAGGAAAGGTGCAACTCTATCAAGACCTTCTAAATTGGCAAGAGATTGCACGAAAGCGATAGGAATCATGTAGAAGAAGACCAATGCAAAGACTGAGACACCAATTATGAGTTTCCTGATGGTCAAAGAGATGAAAGGTATAGAAAGGTTTTGCCAGTATATATCACGAGGCTCTGGAGCGCTACTCGTTAACCACAACGTAGGATTCTTGCTCTGCTGTGTCTGTGCGCAAACAGCAGCTCCCCATCGTGAATCAAACGACACAAACGCAACGGGAAGCATCAGTTTCGAGTCTTTTAGAACTTTTTGGCGCTCCAAAGACATCTGTAATCAACATCAGCATGTCCAAATGAGGTTAAAGTTTGTGTCAGCTGTAATGAAAAGCAAAGGAATCTCTCTTACAGTGTGGTCAAAGTCCTTGATTTGTTGTTGGTAGTACTCAATGGAGTCAACTTTTTTACCCCATAAGCCAAGAAACCCTGTCTGGAGAAGACAGAAGACGCTTGTCGCAATCAAACATCATATCATCTAAAAAAGGACTAAAGAAAATGGGCGTGGAGAGACTAACTCTGCAAGTAGGCCTCTTATGAGGATTGCGTTCATGCTTGAGCACATAATAGTCATACCAGTGTTGCAGCCTCTCTCTTTGCTTCACCAGCTTTGCGTACTTGTTCGCGTTATAAACTGCCTGAAACAAGAAGATCCACAATCCATCAATCCAACTGATAATAACTAACGTAAGCGATTTTAGGACAAAGACATTACCTGATGACAGAGGTAATGCTCAGGGTGATTTGTCTTAAAGAACTGATCCACAGTGTCCGGAACTGAGTGTCCAGGCATGTCAGGGACGTTTCTGACAACAACCTGCAAAACAAAATCAAGCAATGTTATTAAGACACTCACTTATCGGTGTTAAAACTCTGAAGCTTTC
This sequence comes from Moricandia arvensis, assembly GCA_905132765.1. Classification (NCBI taxonomy): domain Eukaryota; kingdom Viridiplantae; phylum Streptophyta; class Magnoliopsida; order Brassicales; family Brassicaceae; genus Moricandia; species Moricandia arvensis. Next base: position 97,440 of record CAJHQP010001561.1, read on the forward strand.
ACTTACAGTGAACTGCTCAGGACGCCTACGCTGTGAAGCTAGATACTGAAGACGCATTAGTGCAACAGTATTATACTCTCTGTAGAGCATGAAACATGCCCAAAACGTGAAAAGGTACTCTACTCCAATGTGGAAGAAGAACCTAAACACACACACACACACCATAAAGATGTTAATCTCATTGATTATTTATTAGCACTAAAGCTTCACTTTTGAAAATTCAGAACTAAGCTCTCACTTTGAGGATTCAGGCTGGACATTTGATATGGAGAGCTTATCAATGTCGCTGACGACGAGTTCTTTCTTCAAGAAGAAGAGTGTTCCACTTGATACATTCACTGGAACAAGAACAGCGAGCGCTAGTACCATGGCTGGAGCAAAGATCTTCAACCTGCCAAACACCAACATAGAAAAAACATCTTTATAGGAAAAAAACTTATGGGATCTTTAAGTTTTAACTAATGCAGATTCTCTCGTATTAATTTCAACAACTCTTGTTTTTTTTTGTTTTGAGAAAGGGCTTTTATTAATTTCAATTTCAAAACTTTCCAGGAAAAAAAAGGAATATTTAAAAAGTGACTTTCTCAGGAAACACGCATTGAAACAGTGACAACAAACGAAGCTTCGATTTTTGCATTTGTCTTTGTGGAATACAGAGCAGACAAATCTGAAACTTAGCTGTGTTTTGTAATAACATGTTCTGTAAGATTAAAGTACAAATATTCCTGACGATTTAATGATTATTCTAAATCGTGAAATTCGGTATTATGTCACATGGAGAAACTCGTTCTTGGAGATTACAATCACGGGAATCCCCAAGAAAAACCAGAATTTTCTCGGAAATTATGATATTTTCTCGAGAATTCAACAGTATCTCATAGAGATTAGACTTATACATACCATAAGCAAAGCCTAAATAAAATAAAATAACTATTTGTGAAAAGAAAACAAATAAAGTTTCTCTTTTTAACGGAAAAGTTTATACTTTTTATTTCTTTCATTTTCTCGAGAAATTGACATCTCTCAAGATTGCCAAAAAAAGATGAAGAACAAGAAGTTACCCGAGAGTGTAAATCCTGAGGAAGACAGCAGAATCGAAACCAGCGTGGCGAATGATCTCAGATTCACTCATTTTCATGGCTTGAGGCATCCAATTAAGAAAAGTGAAGTAAGTTTTGTAGTTGAGGTTTACGAACTTTCCGACAAGGTTTCCGTCGGAGCGACGGGGACTGTTTCTGTCTCCGGAGAGATACCATTTGGGGAAGTAGACTCTGTCGTTGATGGGTTGGATTCTTAGAACAGCGAATGCTATTAGAAACATGAAGGCACCAAGAGGTTTATCAGAGCTGAGACTCCTATGTCCTCTAGAGTCGCCATTGATGAAAAGCACCAGAGAAGAGAGAGAAGAGAGAGAGAAGAAGAGTTTTTGATGAAAGAGTGGCGTGAAGGAGAAAGAGAATAGATAATATCGAAGTCTAGGAGTTTCTTTCTTCTATTTCCCAGTTATTTTATTTTGCTTTTTAAGGTATGTAAATATTTTTCTTTTATCCTTTCATTAATGATATATCCATAAGAGACATATAATATACGTTTGGGTGATGTTTAGTACTAGTATTTATCAGTGTGTTAGTTTTGGGAAATATATTATTACCCATAGTAGAATATTACAAGAAATTAAAACCTTCATTAAATGTCTCTAATAAAAGAGTAGAAATTAGAATTTTACAAATATAGGAAATCCTTATTTTGTCGGTTGAAAGTTGTTCCTCAAAATGACTCCTCTTCCGATCATAATATTGGTTTAATCATACGTGTAGATGACAAAAAGAAGAAATCTGTATTTTCATTAAAAATAAAAAAATTTTGTCAAAATTCATTTTAAAATTTTGATAATCAAGCATTTTCTTAAAGAAAACCTTCAAAATTCGTTCTGCATTATTATGTTGTTAATATAAACTGGATTTAAAATATGGATAAATAAAGATAAAAACTTGAATTTTGAATAATTTAGGAGTTAATTATTAGTATATATATTATATAGTAATTAAAAAAATAACTTGTTTTGAAATTAATTTGTGACACAAATAGATAACTCCTTTTGGCGTTACACATAACAATGGAATACCATCTGTTTATGCTATTGACATTGAATATATTATTTAAAAAGAAATATAATTATAGCAAAGAATTTAATTTCCTTGACATTATAATAGTAATAATAATATACGGGAGGAAAATTGAGAAATGCAAAGTGAGTAAGGAAGAGCAAGAAAGAGAAGTGGAGAAGAAAAGGAGGACGAGGAGGAAGAGAGAAAAGAAAGATAAGAAGAGGAGGAGTTTGGAGGAAGAGGAGTCGAGAGGAAGAAATGAATAATGAGAAGTGAAAAACAAGAAGGTGGTGAGTAAAATGAGAAGGAAATCGGGGTTTGTAGTTTAATGTTGATTAATTTGAGGGCAAAGCCTAATACGGTAAGTCGTTTGGGTTCAAGTTTCGTTATTTAGAAATTAAATTTTGAATAGTAAGAAACATGAAATCGACACTGGACCGAAAACGTAAGTTGTTGACACGTGACTAGTCTAGATTATTTCGGTAGGGGTAAAGTACTCTTGATATGTATTCAAAAAAGAAGAAATAATATAGAGAACACGAAAATCTATGAAAAAATCTAGAGTTTTGGTCGAGTTAAAAGTCTAAACAAATTAATTCATGTCAAGTTCTTTCTAATCATATGTTTATGTATAGTGTTCATTTGAAGGGTTTTTTTGTCGACTAAGTTTCATTACCTTTAGCTCAGTGGTTAATTATAACAAGTCGAGCTCTTAAAATATTGAGACCCTAATATACAATAGATTACAAGTAACGACTAATCTTTATCACAAAGCCACATGTTCGATGTCTAATGCACATCTGAAAACACGCTTTGTGCCATGCGGTCGTCATGCAGCAAAACTCAGCTCCATGTTTTCGACGCACCTCCGCACTGTAAAACTCCTTTCGTAGCCGATCTATTCCAAATCTTGATGCTCGTTTTTATGATGACCATCTCGACTTTGTTCTTAGCAGTCACTTCGATTTCGCTTTCTGCTCCAATCAAACTATCCTTCTTGTTATGAAGAGTGCACTCCCGTCTCCGAATTGATTTAACTGGAGATCTACTTCCTCGCTAAAGACTGATGGATAAGTCAAGTGCGATATTATCTTCACAACATGAGAATTCTGATTGAGCAGAGATAGAACAGGATATAGAAGATGAAGAATCAAAGAGGACCACCGTAGATGAACTTGCCGATGACTGGAAAAAGTAACTTTATTTAAATCAAACCAATTGAAGAAGAAGAAAAAAATAAACATAAAGGACAACTTTGGATTATGGTTGATCAACACCAACAAAATTGCCATAACGAAAGAGGAAATCGCTTAGCGAACAAAAAGTTCTGATCTATTATAGATCGGAAGTATTATACAAACCAAATCTACGAGGTCTGAATTTCTGGTGTTTTTCATTTTACGATGAATTCTAGGTCCCATGTTTCTGTATTATGACTACATTATGACGAACATGTTTTACGATGAATTTATCAGGTCTCATATTTTTGTATTACGAGCAGTTACGAAGAACATATTTACAATGAATTTACAGGTCTTGTGTTATTTTATGATGAAGATTTAATAGGTCATGTGTTTCTTTAATACAACGATGTTACGACGAACATGTTTTACGAGCAAATTTACTAGGTCCTTGTTTTTGTATTACGACGACCTTACGAGCATTGTATTTGAATCCTATACCCTATAAATCCTAAACCCCCAAGTCCCTTAATAATATCCTAAATCCCAAATTCCTTAACATTTTCCCTTTAACCCCCATTTTCTCTTAAACCCTAAACCCCAAGTCCCTTATCCTGTAACAGTGTATCATGAATCCGACAACTCGCACATTCATTAATTAAGTCTGAAGTTTCAATTATATATATATAATATAAATTATTTGAACATATTACATCATTCAGATTCATCACCTGTGTATCATCAACACTACACTGATCATCACTTCATCAAAATCGTCTTCACCTGCTTCATCTGTCATATCGTCGAGAAGATCCTAATATTCATGGTTATTGGTCAATAAGAAGGATCTCATCAGTTTTTTGTTCGGGTACCTAGATTTCATTGATACACTATTTTGTTATAAAAGGTAGTGATCTTCACCGACTATTCAGCCACGAGGTGTAACTTTGATAGAAGATAACCAAATTATTCCAGAATCTTTGAGCCGAGGGTATGAAATGAATCTAACTTGATTTGCTTGCGAAGCTAATATGAAAGACTCAGATTTGTTGTATTTTTGTCCAGATTGATATCAACAACACCAAGTTTGTTAAACCTAACATTTCTGTTGACGACGGGTCAGACCATTCACATTTAAAGAGAATGTATATCGGCTTCACTAACTCCAGAAACTCCACTTCAGTAATGTTCTGCAAGATTTTGTAGAAACTGTTTCACCTTCACACAATATTCATAATTACTATGTTTCGATGTCTCCATATACTCGTATGCATGAAAAGTAAGCCTCTGTGTGAAATACATAGGTGATGTGGCAGGACCTTGAACCAATTCGTTAGATCATGTGAGGCTAAAATATGGATCGTCATGATCAACCTAGAGAAGTAAACACAACATCAAAAATTCATATTATATTAAATATCGAGATGTATGGACTTAAAACTTGAGGGAGATATATAGTACATGAGTCCTCAACCACTTAACAAGTGTTGATTGTTTGTTTGTTCAATTCAGTTGTGAATATTGTCTGGTATAGTTTCTTTCAATTTTAGTAGCAATTAAGCTACAAATCATATTTTATAATTAATCGTTTGATATATATATATATATATATAAATTATGCATATTACCTTTCAAATGAACACATCAATTTATCTCATATTTGAGAAAAATATAAGTTGTGGGCATTATGGTTGTCTTCTTGACTGGATCACCAGACCTTTTCAATTTCCAACCCAACCATCCAATTGGCAGAAGATGTCAGAACACGGCTAACTGTATAGGTTGTTGTGATCCACATCATCATATCTTCTTGGAGCTCTTTTCAAGGTACGTACTTTGGTGCAAAACAGTACAATGTGAAGTGGAGATGTTTTCTTCTATGAGATATCCACGACTATGAACCTTCCACCTTTGAAAGATTATAGCTTTTCCTTTCAATGATTTGAGATCGCTCTTGAGGTACATCACTTAAATGAAAAATATCCACAAGTAATGTCTCATACAGAAGGTGGAATGTGAAATGTTCCATGACATCAAAAAAAGGTCAAGAAATATATTTTCCAAGTTGCACAATAAAATCAGAATGTTTCATGAAGTTGTTGAATGACATCTTCATTTAAAGTAATGTGTACTCAGTCCCTGAAAAATTCTCTAATGGATGTTTAGACCATGGACTATATTCTCATGATATAAGTTCTCAATCTATGCATAATATCTGATGGCAGGTTGTATAGCGTAAGAATGACTAACACAATGAATATTGTCTTCGAGACATTCCAAATGACTAAATCCATCTGTGCATAAACCAATATAAACATTTCGAATATTTCTAACATGCATCTGTCTGGACATGTTCAACATGATTATCTCATTGTTCCAGCAGTCCTCTCAGATTGATGTAATCTTTCAACTATATAATATTGGTAGGTACCACATCCTCTTGGTATGATATTTAATATGTCCACGTTCTTGCGGTTTGAATCATGGATTTTTGTAGAAGTGACACTCTAGAGACTTCTCTCATCGTCTCTGCGCAGTATATGATGCACTATCGATACATAACATCTATCTTCTTCCGAGGCAGCCCAACGATTATTAATCAATTTCTAAATGCTCATATAAGAATCAACTTACAGCATTGTCTTTTGGCAAAATACTCTAAAAACACTTTGCCATGCATCTATGCAATCTCAGGTAATATGATTAATTTCAATTCATCATCCTAGATTGATAGAAACAATTAGAGAACGCTTCTTACAGTCATTGTGTAGATTAATGATTCATCCATCATCTGAACATTTCATAAAGTCTTTTTTGTATCCAGTTAAGTTCTTCACATTTCTATTACTTCATCAGTCTATTGTTGTCATTAATTTTTTAAAATGCATTGTGTATCATATTGTATCGCTATCATGATCTACCATATCTCCTCTCTGATGAAACCTATTTTATTAGCAAATGATGCGTTCTTCATTATTTCTCTTTGTTGGCTGCTTTTTAACATTACTATTACTATTATTAATCTTCATCTCCATGTTAACCAACTTATAGTATTATTGTGTAAATACTTTTATTTACTAAGCTTCAGATAGTTTTATTATGGGCAAATTTTATATTCTTGCATTTACGATCAAGGAGGTAACTCTAACCACTCATGCATCACTGGTGCTATACACCACTTGATACATGAATGTCAAATAGTACAATGCTTATGTGGACTTAACAGATGCTAAGTGGGTTACATTTTAATTCATTAACAAATAATAATATCTTTTTCTATAAATAATAACAGCGCCAACTAATAATTCCAACCATAAGCTCAACACTGTACAGACCAGATTAGTGATTGTATATATATTTGGGTGCTATCTATTATGTTTGATGTCAGATATTTCATCTATTTGTGATCATTCTCAAACCTATATATATAAATATAGATCTCTACATCATCTAAATATGTTCATATTCCTTGTTATGAGTTTTTAATTATTAAAATTATGTTTCATAAATATATAAATTATAAGTAGTTATGGTTTATTATCTATAATTACTCTAAATTGAAAATTTAAATAAATTTTAAATCAAAGGAATTTTTGATAATTAGAAGAAATATGAACATTATTCTGAAATTATTATAGAGTTTTGAACTTGAAACTATAATCAAAAGAATTAAATATTTTTATTTTATTTTATGTTTATATATTTGCAAAAATATTATACTTATATATGAATGTATTTATCTAAATAACTATTCTATTTAATATATTATTAATTATAAAAGGAATAAAATATTTTTATATGGTGTTTCAAATTTAAGCTTGTTTTATATTTTTGAATTTTCTTTCAAATTTGTTTTTTCATATTTTATTTGGAAATGCTTTAGTTTTTATAATTCTTTTTTCAAAACACATAACAATAATGAGTTACTTAAACGCACTATACTTTAGAATTTTTTATATTTTTTAACTATTCTAATATCTAAAACTCATAACAAGAGATATGAACATATTTAGATGATGTAGGTATTATGTTTTTCTCTGTTTTGTTTGGATGATTGTACACAAATAGATGTAAAATGATTTGAACTAAAACTATTCGATATATAGAAGATACATGATAATACAATGAGTAATCTGGTTTGGTACATTCGTTGATCATATGTATAGTATATGATCTGAACCCAGTTCTCCCCTTGTCTACAGATTTTAATAAATAACTTTTTATTTTATTTGTTATTAGTATATTAAAATATAATAAGGCATGTAAAATCGTTAAATTCACATAAGCATCGTTATCATTTGATAACGGTGATACAGTTCAATATATGGATAACTATAATATTTTTGCTTGTGTATGCAAATTTGAATATATTATGTGTTGACGTATGTTTTAGCATCATAATAATCATGTATATGTTCACGATCCCTCTATTGATATATGATTAGTTGATTTCTCTAAATATTGTCATCACTAAATCATTTTTTTCCTTCTATGTCTCAGTTTTTTTTGTGTGTGTGTGTGTTTCCTAATTCTGAAAAGAAATCTACTATATATATATATATATTATATACTATATAAGTTTTGAGATTGGTAGGTATAAAATTAACAGACTGATTTATATAAAATATTTTGCGAGACTTTTACTATCTCTATACAACTAATTTACACAAATTTGTTAAATGTATAAACCCACTAAACATGTTTTGCTAGAATTTTGGTATCCTCGTAAAATCGTTGTTAAAGAAACGTAATATTAATTATACATCGTAAATGAGTAGTTATTTTACAACTCTTTACGATGAATATTTTCTATCTTATACAATCCTCTTAAACTGAATGTATCATATGATGAATAAGTTTCCTTGTAAAATTTATAACGAATGAGTAATTCATCGTTCATTTGTTGTTAATTACGAAAAAATATTCATTGTAAATTTACTCGTTATATACATTTTTTCTTATAAATATTAGCGAGAAGATGAAATTTTTAAAGCGAAATATATATATATATAATATATATATATAAGATATAGCGATGTAGTTTGTAAATATATTACTCTCTCTTCTTGTATCATCTGAAGCTTAGAATTTTATAATATGGTGACCGTCCAAATTATCATTAATAATAATTTAAAATTCATAATCAAATAAAATTTGATTAATTGTATATATCTAATATTATTATTAGTGCAATGGGACATCTTAGAACTTCATTTTACATTTGATACTTTCGGCGGGGATTAGACACTTTGTAGAAGAGGAAAAACAATCGTCCAAATAAATGTTTAATATTAGTAACTTCAAATATAGACGACGAATTGGAAAAGCTGTAAAAATATAGAGAAACAAGACCTGGCATAAGTTTGATGCAGCCCTTTAATCTTCTGACCCGTACGTCCGTGCGGTGTTTATTCTTTTTTAAACAGTTTCATACATACAATTGATTATATATATTTTGATGTTTATAATATTAAGATTTATTTAATATGATTTTATAGTTTATATGCATCAGTTTATTAATTGTTTTAAATTATATTCTTTTTAGTTGTTTATATATATAATAACAGTGAAGGTAAATTATCATTCACTTTTTGTTTTATATATTATTTATTTTATTATAATAATCTATTATTATATTGAAAATACGTTTTTATTTTAATAATATATAAATAGGATTAGAATATTTTTATTGTAAAATTATACAGATATATTATATATATCTAAATGTAAGGAAACATACATATTTTGAAAGTATTGATAAATATTATTTTGGTTTAAGCTTAACTTATTTAGTTTAATTGTAATTGAATTTTTAGATTTATATTTAATTAAAAGGCTTACGATAAGAATTTTGCTATAAAAATTAATATTCTCATAATTAAAATTAATATACGATTGTTCCTTATAAATAGGTAGGTGAAAATATTTTTTATTTAAAAAATATTTGAATTTTGATAGATTAGGATTATAAAATAAATGACAAATAAATGCAATGACATAATGGTGTAATTATTGAAAACAAATTAATAATTCAATTTTTGTACTTCAATTTTAATAGTTTAGATATATGAGAGAAAACATCCGTACAAATGAAATATGTGTAACAATTAAAAGAAAAAATATGTTATATCTTATACATCCATTTTAAATTCAAAACGTTTACATATTAATATATATTTGAAAATATGTTATATCTTATCTTCCATCCATTTTATTTCCAAAGCCGTTTACACATTATATATTTTCAAAACAAAAACATTGAACTTCTAAAGTGTCAGTTTGCTTAAAATACATAATTTAACATCTAGCTAATTTTTTACTCAGTTTATACTTCCTCTAGTTCATAAAAAGGTATTACTATTTTGACATTCTTTGTTACACTAAGAATGTCACTCTATAATTTAATGCAATTATACAGATTATGGTTAAATATTAATAGTAAAATACAATGATTAATTTCATTTATCCCCAAAATGTTTAGTTAAATAAATATAATTATTAATATCATAAACACAGTTCAATCATTTTTTAACTTTCGTGAAAAATGTTAAATGTCATTCTTTATTAAATGAAGAGAGTAGTATAGTAAAAATATTAAAGTACTAGTTTGCTTATGCAAACCTTCGCCTTGACAATCTATATAATTAATTTGAATCTTAGTGAGACAGCAGGTCGACCTTGTGTTGTGGTTTAGAACATTCGCCACTATAATTTTTCTCGCGGTTTATATAATGTTCCTTTGATGACATTTGTCGTGCTACAAACGTTGAATATTATATTCTAATACTATTTTTTTATACATGCTTTCTTTCTATCTGCGAATGTTCATAAGACACTTCTGCGAGTTTTCATATAGACACCTCCGTAAGGCAATACAACATGCATCATGAAGAAATGAGGACCAAAGCATTCATGTCACCAGTGTGCGATTGTTCTTAGTTTAAAGGTGCTAAAATTACTTAAAAAATGTTATAAGATGTTAATTGAGACGTGCGTTTTATCTATAGCTGTCAAAGGGTTGACCGACCATTGATTGCCCATACCATATGTAAATGAGCTATTTTAGTGATACCTATTTGTCTGTGCCGATTTTTAAAATTGACAAAAATCACTAGATCATTGAACTATTGAGCGTTAATGAGTTTGGACTTATATACATGGTTCACCCAATGTTCACAAAAAGTTGTGATTTCTAACATTTGTCATTTGATCTTTGTCAAAATCAAAAGTGTTTTGCCAAATCGAGTTTTCATCGAAATCAAAAACCCGAGTTTTCCTCCAAAAATCACAAATCAAAATCTCCACCAAAATTGTAAAACCGAGATTTCTCGTCAAAGTCGTAAAACCGAATTCTCACCAAAAAATGGCAAAGACTAGATTCACACAAATCACAATATCAAAAATCTTCCGCCAAAATCGCAAAACCGAGATTTCCTGCCCAATCGCAAAATTTAGATTTTTCCACCAAAATCACAATATTAAAATCTCTCCCAAATACACAAAACCAAATTTTTTCTGCAAAAATAGCAAAACCGAAATTTCCCAACAAAAATTACAGAATAGGGATTTCTCGTTAAAATGCAAAACCGTGATTTCCTGCCAAAATCGCAAAATCAAGATTTTCTGCAAAAAACGCAAAAACGAAATTTTTGCCAAAATTACAAAACAAAGATTTTTTTTTTCCCAAAAATCACAAACCGAGATTTCTCGCAAAAATCACAAAATCAATTTTTCGATCAAAACTGCAAAATCGAATCGCTAAATCGCAAAAAAAGTCTTAACGACAATTTTCACGCCAAAACCGTTTAAAATAAAATTTTCCGCCAAATCTTATTTTTTTTCTAAAAACAACAAAAAAAATTTCCAACTAAAATCACAGAATCTTTTTTCCATCAAATGGTAAAAAAAATATTATTATGATGTTTTTAAAAATTTAAACGTTTTTTTATAGAAATTTTGAAATGTATCATGTTTACTTAAATGGTCTTGTAATGAGACGTGCGTTCAGTTATATGAGTCATATTTCCTATATACACGGGAAAAGAGTCTGAGATGTCGTTGAATCATAATAAGACATGCCAATAGCTGGTTAAACGATGTTCTTCAGTATTTTCTTACATGAAAGGCACCTGTTAATATTCATAAAATACAGATGTGTGTTTGTCTTCTAGGTGAGTAGGTGGTCACGGAACGGAAGTATGAAGTGGTTGCATAGACTGCTTAACTAGGAAAAATTAAATGATATATCTTGGTTTCTTGGTTTTATACTCACATGTTCGTCTCTCCATATCGTCTTTTTGTCACAGTATATTTTGTTATGTCATTGTATCTGTATACACAGTTTGAAGTATGAGCGTTGGACAGTTCGTCCGTTCCATATCTATCTCACGTACGCTAAGACGCGAGATTTAGATTATTTATATTCCAGCTTTCAGTGCGCGATAATGCATTACATAATTAGCAACATCTTCGTGAGAGTAACTGAGTTAACTGAATATTGAATAGATATAGAAAGTTAAAAAAAGTTTATTATTAGGCTAATTGTTTAAAAATCTGTATGAAATCAACTGTTATTTATTTAGTGATTTCAATTATTAAATATAATCGAGTACTACTTAATTATTATATTATATATATTTTTGATTTCAGAGTATTTTTTTTGGATTTACAAAGATGTTTAAATAGTAAAACATAAACCTGAAAGAAAGCATATGAATTCCAAACACTAATTAAAATGTATCTGTGAAATCTTAAATCTGTAAACAACTAAATATATAAATGAATAATTCTTTGTATGTTGACGGAAAAGGAATAACTCTCTATATTAATACATGTATGATCAATATTAGCGATTAAAAAGTTATTTAAATGTCTGATTAAAAATCCAGGAATGATAACATGCGTATTTCAACAAATAAATATGTTGGAAATTCATCGGGAATGGACTATTGTCAATATTCAAAAAAAATAAAAGATTTGTCAAAACTATTTCTATAAAAATAGTTTAAAAATATATCAGCGAAATAATTCATGGAAACCATCTAACAGTTTGTCGGTAATATATCGACGAACAAAACTGTTCTTCAAGATTTTATACGAGGAATTTTGTATGTCCTAACGAATTAATATGTGTCAGATATATCCTTCAAAAATATCTCCAATTCCTGACAAATTTTTCGGTGGAAAATTACAAAAAAATGAACTTTTATTTTTTATTAATCTAAACTTTTTATGATTAAATTACAATAATTAAAATACTATAATTATTTTATATCAATAACTAAAATCCAGATTAAAGCATAATTAATCTACAATATTTTAAAAACTTATTACATGTAAAAATGCTAAAATTTATGAGTAAAATAGTTTCTTTATCTTATTTTTCATTATCTGATTATGTTTCTGTTGTTCCGCCATTTGGGACTGCAATCCGTCATCTATGATTTTCAAAATGCTCTAGAATTTTGGGATTCATTATATGAAACATGTGAAAAAGAAGAAACGTGATGCACAAACTAATCGACGACAAATAAACTTTCTTTTTTTAAAACCACCTAAAAGAATGAAAGTCATTTAAACATTAATAAATTATTAAATTTACGAGGTTGTTCATTGTTCCCACGTCAAGCTGTTAGAAACTGAAAAATCCATCTTCCACAAAGGCTGGATAGCAATGACTTCTTCCACTAGGTTTCCACCAAGTGGATAACCTCCCTTATAAAGATCTTGAATTTGAGTCGTTTTTTGTTGGTGTATGCTCCCTTCAACAAAGTGAGATCATTGATGGCATAACCATCATTTTATGCTATCTAAACAAAACAAAGATTAATTTAATAAATAAAAAATTAAGTTTAAAATATAAAAACTACTTACAAGTTGATTTGAAGAAAAATAAAATGTAGTACCTATATTATAGACATATATACTTTTCCTGCCACGTTCGCTGTAACAATCCTTAAAGTTCATCTTTGAAAACTTCCTTGTCTGATTTGAGCGAATGCACCTGTAAGTCCTCCTATATCTCACGTGTTAATCATTTTTTCGCGTAAACAACTTCTATTTAACGCAAAGATCTATTTGTCATATTGGTCCATTGTGTAGTGGTGGAATACTGCACTCACCGTTTCCTCAACCCATAATCCCAAGTGAAATCCTGCTGAAATATAAAAAAAAAATCACAAC